>JACXGJ010002633.1:0-15157 GCA_016801105.1 Esox niger | reverse complement strand
CTCCACATGGGACCTGTAACCTATACATTATCTCAACATGTGTCCCCTCCACCTGGGGCCTATACATTATCTTTGAGTGTCCTGGTCACCTGTGTCCTGTAACCTGTGCATTATTTTTAAGTGTCACTGTCACCTGGGGCCACTAACCTATACATTATCTCTGTGTCCCAGCCAACTGGGATCTGTAACCTTTACATTACCTTTATGTGTCCCAGCCAACTGGGATCTGCAACAGATCAATTATTTAGATGTGAATCCTGGCCACATGCACTGCAAGAAATGTTTCCTTATAAAGGGGAATACATGCTTCAATTCAAAGGATTTCTGCATGTTGAGATCAGTAACAGATACATTATGTTTATATGTAAACACTCCTGGGAACAGAAAAATGTGGCCCATCCCTGCTAGGCATCAACACTCAGTCCTTCTAAACTCCCAACTACCGTTATTCTCTTTTTCTATAAGGAATCGTCTATCTTGAATGAAAAATATAAAAGGTTTTTGGTTTAAATCCCAGAGCCAACTAAGTGAATAATCTGCCGGCCAAAAGGAAGGCAGTTTGCTCCTTTTCAATTATTTTGATAAGCGCATCTGCTAAGTTACTGGAATATAAATAGCCTATGTTTTTCAACTATCCATCCGTTTCATAGATTGCAGATGGGCAACATAGTCAATGTAATTACTTGCTAGGCTAAAAGAAGACTTTAGGACTTATAAAGTAGCTAGATTGAATGTAATAGTTAATAATGATTTATCTTTATTGTTTCTGAAGCATGTCAATGAGCTGATGGATTCAGCATCAGTGAGCTATTCAGCCACCTACAGTACCAGGGAATTTATTGATTTATTCTGTCTGATCTTCAATGTGTACTGATTTCTTCTAACTGGCTTGAAAAAAATATATGTTGGTGCCTATCTAGTTGTCTTTCCCTGTCAGTCAGCTCTACCTGTAATTCTCTGCAACTCATCATTTGAAGCGTTTTTCTGCCCTTCCATTTCATGGCCATGTCTTGATTCATCAACTAGACAGCAGATCAAAATCAAGACGTCTACTGTCTCAGTCCCAATTGTTTACATTGTATTCGTTTATGTGATTAGAGGGAACGTCAGTTGTGTGCAAATAGTATGGTGGTCAGAATCATAACCAGCTGGAAAGATAGTGTCCACAATTTGTTTAACCGTTCTTATAATGGTTAGAAAAAGATCTGGTCAGTATAAACACCTTAAACTCTCCTATTTCAAACAGCCTGCAACAAGAACATCCTCATAATAAAACTAATACAATTTCCATTAGGCTTTGCTCCCTTGGATTGCTCTGAAACAAATAGTTGTGCTTTTATCAATGACCAATTTGATGCTAATAATAACTGATTTCAAACCTATCAGTGTGACATCTGCTCCGTGTAGCAGGGCAGCTCTCCCACCTCTCCGACGCTCTGCCTCACCGGTGTACTTATCACCGGGGGAGACTGGCGGCCGCACCTGTTCCCAGTCACCATTTAGCTGTGCATATATGTGTTGTTGTCTCCCATTGGCTACAGTTTGCAGGTCACTGACGTGAGTTGCTGTTTACCCTCCTCTCAAGAGAAAAGGTAGAATTGATCGCTATTCCTCATTTTTGTTTTCCTTCCTCTTTTTCCTGACCATTATGTCCATGTTACAATCAGTTAATTCAAATAGTTACAAGTTCATTTTGTCACCATCTATTTGCATTTGTCATACAGCTCAATTTGAGGCCCAGAGGACATATATTACAAAATAACAAAGATTACACAAACTCTACATGTAGACCTTTTGATAATCTTTTTCATTTAATGTTCACCGCAAATAATTGTGTACCTTTTCAACTTTTGGAAGCACTATAACCCAGCAATGTTGTTGATTGTTGTTGAAAATGTGCATGGGGAAAACGAATGGCCGACAGACGGGGGTCTGGAGACTGTGGCCACCCAGGCATGTTTGAAAACATGCTATTTTACTTGCACATTGACATTTCTGGGTTAATGTATTTTAAAATGAGAGTTCTCTTCTACTTCTACTTCTCCCTAAATAATACACATACATTACCGTACATACATTACCATACAATTACACATATATACCGTACATACATTACCATACAATTACACATACATTACCGTACATACATTACCATACAATTACACATGCATTACCATACATATATTACCATACAATTACACATGCATTACCGTACATACATTACCATACAATTACACATACATTACCGTACATAAATTACCATGCAATTACACATACATACCGTACAGTCAGTCTGTACATGTTCGTCCTACTACTCACAATAACTCTTACTTTTTCAAAGGCTAACCTGTCATTTATAAGGATTTAAAAAAGTTTTTGAAATGTTTCTTACAAAAAAGTTTTCCAGAAGAGCCATTAAAATAATTGTTAACATTCATGATGTCTCACTGCTGCCATCTAGCAACAGTTTTTGTTAGTCAAACTATATATCTTTGATAAACTGAATAATAAAATCAGTTCTGGATCTGTTCCAGAAAAATGTGGTGTAATGTGGAACTTATACATGACATTAGGGATTACACTGACAATCGCCTGTACAGTGGCTCTCTAACATTCCTTGGACCTTTTCACATTTTGTTGTGCTACAACATAAATATAAAATGTATCAAAGGGAAAAATAAAATCAGCAAATTGTTACAAAATATTACAAATAAGAGAAAATAATAGATTGCATACATATTCACCCCCTTTAGCAGCAATTACAGCCATGAGTCCATTTGAATAAGTCTCTACCAGCATTGCACATCTGGACACAGCAACTTTTGCCAATTTTCTGGGTTTAATTGGGCCACTGCACTGCAGGACATTTATCTGGTTTTAAAGGCCCTCCAGTGTGGCTTTGGCTGTATGTTTGGGTTCAATGTCCTGCTGGAAGATACATTTTCTCCCACTACTCGAACAATACTCAATCAATGCAATAAATCATTTTCTGTTTAATGTTTGTCATTACCTTAAAAATAAGTTAGATTTTATTTTTTACTTTGATTTGATGGACTTTTCTGCAGTGATCAGTGGTAACAACATACTTTTATAACATACAGAGGCACTTTATTTATTGAAAAAACACATTTTCATTGTATATTTTTAGAGTAAAAATAGGCGTAAAATCTTTCAAAAATAAGGTTATTTTTGGTCAAAGCTGGCTAACCTGTCTCATATTTTGTGATAGACACTGAATTAATATTACTTCAATTCTATCCAAATAAAAGTCCACTCTGTCCTCATCCATCCAACACCAACAGACACATACGTCTGTGATAGGTAGGCAAAATACTTTTGTCAACAAGTTAAGAGTAAATGAACATCTAAACATCTAAAGCCCCCCTAAAATAGGTCTAGCAACCCGAAGTTATCGAATAATGAGAGTAATCTGAAAATATAGCAATAGCAATTATAAAATAGAGTGGATGTCATAGGCTATTGGCCATTAATTTGAGCAAAAGATGAGTTACCTTGTACAATATTTTGACAAAACAAATTCAGTTAAATTAGCTGTTTACATCAGCAAAATTCTCCTAACTGATATACCACAAACAACAACCTCGAAAACGTACCTTCCTGAACATGTGTGTCTTTCTTTTTGTTTTTTTACTATTTTTAACATATTAGGTTTGCAAGACTTGAAATCCACTTAAAAAATAATATCACCTGTATTTACTATTCCAGCCGTTGTCAAGATTATATGATGTAATCTCATCTAGTAGCAGCTCCACGCCTGACAGCTGGCGCGTGGCATGTCCTGCAGTCAAGTCTATTTACTACAGTGGCTCAAGCAGTACAATGCAGTTCAAGGGAGGATTATCGCCATCATTAATACAGTAACTTCAGTTAATAGTCACATTCTTCTTTACACCAAGCATGCTGTCTGAGGGATCAGAGCCGACAAGCTGCACTCTGTGTTGCTGTACTATAATCAACAAGATTTTAATGGTCGTTTTTATGGTCCTGTTAATTTTTGCTATCCTACTTGGCAACTCTGTGACTTTGGTCGTATTATGTGGGACCAAACAATTTCATTCGCCCCAGGGATATCTCAAAGCATCGCTTGCGGCGGCTGATCTGGCAGTGGGTGTGTTTGTAGTACCACTCAGTTTTCGCAGAGGTGTCGCTGATGTTGAACTCCACGCCAGAATGGATCTTGAACAATTCGCTGTCAATAACTTTTCACCCTTGTAATTTCACTGGACCTGTGTTCGCTGGCTGCACGTTGGTGTCCATTACGACAATTTTTTTACTTACTATAGAACGGAGCATCGCAGTTTTAAGGCCGTTGCACAAGGAATCAATAATTACGCGCAAACGGACGACCATTCTCATTCTCTTCTCATGGGTGGGCAGTTTCCTTCTGGCGGTGTCTCCTATGATTTTCAACAATAAAATTGCTCTTGAATATAATAATTGTAGCAGAATGTGCAATTACGCACTTGGCACCATCGGGGAATTTCCTTCCCAAGCTTGGAACATTCTGTTGCTCTTTCCCACGTTTGATTTTACACTCCTTGGTGGAACCGTGATGATAAATATAATTTCTTTGTCAAGCATTCGCCATCACTCAAAAACGAGAAAACATTTGTCTCTAAGTGAATGCAAAAACACCTCCAAACCCACCTTCTCTGATATCAAGGCTGCTAAAACCATAGGGACCTTAACGCTGGCTTTTACGGGGTCGTTTACACCCATTGCAGTCTTCGTCGTAGGAAATGTTATTGGAAACGAATGGTGCAACTTTTCCTTTTTTGCTTTTTGGATACTGACTACAAATAGCTGTTGGAATGTGATAATATATAGCGTGAGAGACCAGAAGTTTAGAATGCGAGCGCACAAACTTTTAATTCCGTTACAAATCAAGAACGCCTGCTCCAATACATAAAAACGGTGGAACATTTATCTAATGAAGGTTTATACGACGTATTCAATCCAGAACAGTTTCTCTTGGCATAGTCATGACGAGAGGGCTTCTTATCTATTCATCATGCGTTGGGATTTGCAAGTATTGGGAGTAACCAACAGTTGTAAAACCAACTTTTGTGAAATCACATGTACATCGAAAAAGAATTAAATGTGCTGGTTTATGTTGCTCCATGAATGCTGTATTAATTTCATTTTGTGAAAATGTATTTGTTTTAAATAAGCCTATAATATCCAAACATTTACATGTGTCATGTTTCCTGAATGTGAAAAAACGTGGGAATCTGTGTGATATCGTACCCGATCCAATAACGCTTTGCCAACTCCAGGCGCTGATGTTTATGTCGAGCAGAGGCTTTCTTTAAGACAAGATGTCTAAATAGATTATTGGCACCGAGCTGAAGTCTAATTGTAGGCGATATCCCAAGACTTGACCAACGTCTGCAATTCTCCAACTGTGATCCTTGCAGTGTTTTTTGTCTTCTTGAACCAACCTTTTCACTATCTGAGTGGTGACAAAATACATTTGGTACCTCTACCAGGGGAATATATCACACCTTCAGATGATTCAAACCTCTTCATTTGTAATAATTATTTATAGCCATTTCCTAATTGATAAGGGTCAAAAAACTTTTGACTTAAGAGTGACTGCTTAATGATTATAAGGAATGTAAATTACAAACTTGTTGAGTTATTCACATTACCACAATTCAACTCAGACGACCTTAGAAAATAAATGATATATAAACTATATATTGTTAATTGCCAATGGGAAAAAATTTCTTTCTGAACTTCTTTTCTTCAAAAGGAGAACGCACCCAATAACCAGAATAAAATATGTTGCCGGATTATTGATGCTTTGGGTCTGTTTTGCCACTAGTGGTCCAGGAGCACTTGTTAACATCAATGGAATAATAAACTCCACTAAGAACTAGGACAATTTAACCGAAAACATGGTTGTCTCTGTCAGGAAATTGAGACTTAGCCATGGATGGATTTAACAAAACATGCAACAAATTCAAAACAGAAATGGTTGCAGGACCACAAAATCAATGTTTTACAATGACAATCTCAGCATCCGGACAAATCAAATTGCAAACCGGTGGTCTTGAAGAGGACAGTCAACAAGCACAAATCTAGGACTTTTAAGGTTCTGGCAATGTGGTGCATGGGGGCTGGTCCAAAATACCCCCTAAAGTGTGAGCCAACCTTGTCATACTCCACAGCATGTGACTCAGTGCTTTTATCCACTCCAGGTGAAGATTCATTCAACATGCATTGTAGGGGTGCAAGTTCTTGTTTTTCAGAAAAAAATCATACTACTTAATAAAATGTTTTGTTTTTGAAAAATTGTGTTGTAATAAAAGTATACTGCTCCCCCTTTTCCCCCTTTTAACCCTAACCCAGGGGTTTGTATTGAACTCTCTGGTTTTCTCCGTTCATCCATGACTGTGGCCCTGCACAACATCATCTCTGTCACAAGGTCTGCAGAGAAGACACCACAGATGTAGGCCTGATAAACGACAAGAAGTCAGATCACAGGGAGGAGGTATGCAGACAATCATCTCTTCCTCAACATCAGCAAAACAAAGAGGATGATCATTGACTAGGTACCAGAGAAAGGAACACGCTAAGATCCACATCAACTAAACGGACACACCTCCTTTTTGGGCTTACTGTCTAAATAACTTTTTCCAGTCTAAGAAATATATATTATCTTTTTGTGTTACTTACTCTGCCCCTCTCCCCTTTTATTCACAAAATATAAAGAAATCAAGAGGCCTAATCTGACTATAATAATAGTACTGGATTTTAACTCTGGCCACCAAACACAATATTTGTCTTGGAGCCGACAGGCCCACTTCAAATTGCGGTAAACAAATGGTGTTTTTTATTTGAGTTTTGCCTGTCGTAACAGGTGTGGCAAGTAAACCGACATAAATTAATCATGCCAGTTCTCTCAAATCTTGGGTTAAGCTACACACTGACCTTTCAGAAGTTAGCTATGTCCACTGCAAGCCTTTGTCTCTTGCCCCTCTGATTCTCCCTTTAAAAGTTGGAGAGGACAATCCTTGTCAAGGATGTTATTGGATTGCTTCCACTGAATTACAAATTTTATCCCAGACATATGTTTCTCAGTAGTCCATTGACAGCACCATTGGAATATGAAATTGGAATATGAGAAATTAGTTCTAACAGCTGGCCAAAGGGAACAGTACATATGAGAACTAGCCTTGGGGTGGAAAAGGTAACACAGAGGGTTGTTTGGACAAAAAATAGAACCAAATGAATCACTGCAAGGCTACAGCTCTTCCCGTCTCTGAGAACAGGCAGTCCCAGTGAGATGGGAGTATTCGCTTCTGTACGGCGGGAGCAGGGGGAGACTAGCCTTGTCTGAGTGGGTAAGCAGTGGTGGCTGGAACATGCCGACCGTCATTATCCACAACAGGTCATAATATATGACTCCTCTTACCAATTAATTTAAAAAAAAACAGAGGGAATGATCTGGCCCTCTCTCCCATATCAAACTTGGCTTGTACAGTTTCTTGGTTTTGAAGAACAACATGTAGAAATACATAAATGGAATGAAAACTGCACTTTCGAACTCCACAACCCACAAACTAGTCCACATCAAAAGCGTGGGTGCTGAGGTCGGCAGGTTCACTATGCACGCTGCTTATTATACATCGGCACCCTACTCAGGATGTAATAAGTGGCCAGCATCAACAGGAAGATAGAATAATGCAGCTAAATATGCATTAAACATTATGACTATACAGTATAGATTAAGTTCTGCAAGACACAGCAAGGAGGAATTATAACAAATACATCTGGATCTTAAGTGTCATTGTCGATGTAATCGCGGCTGTGAAAACCTTTTTAAGAGCTTCAAATTAGGAAAAAAGACTCAGACCATGTACATTTCTACATAATTTATTACCACAAATATTAAATATATCAGTGCTTCAGGTCAGTGTCCAGTACTGTAGTCATGACTTCACAATGACCTGAATCTGGTCCACGGCGGTTCAGCCTTCATCACAGGTGGGCGTGCTGGTGTAGTTGGCAGAGGCAGGTTTTATATCAGGATCCTGTTGTGGAGTAGTGCTGACATCAGGAGTCTTTCGAAATCCACTGTTGTGTTTTGGTTTATATTGACACCAACAGACGAGCACGAGACTCTCTGATGTCAGAGGTAAACAACTTCCAGTAAATATGATGAGAAAGGCTGGAGGTCCCACTACATATGTCAATAAGTCTCCTTCCAGGAGCGGATGTAGAGATAGATGGGAATCAGCGGGTTTCTTTTCTGCAGGCTGGGGTGGAACACATCAAAGTCTACACGTCGCACCCTCTGAAGATAGTCCTCCAGCACCACCTAGGGTTACAGTCAGACAGGGTTGGAACCAGGGATGCTGCGGTAAAATCGACATGGTTTGGTGATCTATGATCACCGGGCGTGGAAAACCATATTCCCCCGAACAGTATATAGAACAGTGCATTTAAAATACCCAATTAACCTTTAAACACTGCGTGTGTCAGTCTACTGTCTCTTAATGTTTTGCCATCGTCAGCATCCCGTTAGATGCCCAGCACAGAGGTTGCTGTCACATCCTGGAATGGCAGGTTGGGTTGCCAGTGAGATCCAATGCCCCCTCTCCCTCATTTGGGTCAGGAACACCTGTTTGTTGGTAATGCCCTCACCCGTTCCTTTTCTTGGGTGTCTTGTCAGTCTTTGTTTGGCGCATGCCTTATGTAACTGCTGTTCTGCCTGGTCTTAATGTTCAGTATTTCTTTTGTTGTAGTTCTTCTATTAAATGTCCTCCGTTCTCCCTGCGCATGTGTCCTGCCTGAATCATTACAGTTGCTCCCTGACTGAGATGCACAAAGCCAGACTATTACGAAACATAAATCATCGGCTGAGAGGAAAGGACCATCAGAACATCTGAGCATACCGCTCAGGATCTTCTTCATAACATCGGCAGGAAAAGAACATTATATTTGTTATTATTAACATCATATAGCAGAACTAAGTTCATTATTATTTTTATCTTTCAACACTTTTTTTCTCAAAATAATTTACACTTTTCCTACACAAAGCAGATTACTGTCCTCTTCCTTTTATTGCGGTCACTGCTTTTCCTTTTATTGCCGCCAGTGCTTTCACTCATGCACCATCCACCGTTCAAACGTAACACACAACCACAACACCTTCCCCTCATTCTCTGGTTATGCCATTTTTACTTCTCTCATTGACTCTCCTTCTCCGTGGGAGTTTGGCTTTAAGTTTGGCATGTCTGCAGAAACAGCTTGTTATGCAGTCCTAGAGTGGTTTGGTATTGGGTGCATTAGAAGCTCACTGCATATTTAATTCTGAGTATCCTTGGATTGAAATTGTTTCTCTGACGTCAAAATGAAGGCTTATGTACCAATGACGAATGTTCAAAATGTCCAATGGTGCCATGTCTGTTCTGGCTCTTGCCCAACACAACAGATTCTGAGACCAATCAGATGGGACGCATCAGTTCCTGGGACCAATCAGATGGGACCCATGGATATTGATTGGTGATTTCTGGGAGTCCGTGGGTGCAGCATTTAACCTGAGGTACTTTGGTCAATAATACCAAGCGCTTACCGTTTGGAAGAAGGCAGGGAGGGCGGCAGCAGGTACGTTCTTGCTGAATGATCTGGCCTGCAGAGACAAAGGTTCAAACAGAGTTAAATTACTAAATAAAACAGACTGATTAAATTAAATACCCGGAGGGATTGAGATCTGTATACATGCAAAATCAATGATGCCTGTAAATACCAGTAACTAGTCAATCCATGTCAAACGTTTTATTTAACTGCACGAACAGTTTACTCATACTTTACAAAAGTAAATTATTCACTATAGTCAAACAAAAAACACACGATCACAGCCCTCAAACAAAAAGTTATTGATCAGAGCCCTAAAACAAAAGTTTAAAAATAAAACTGAAGAGTGGCTTACTGAGCCAAGCAGCATGTCCGCTATGACAAGAAATGCCACTTGAGGGAACACGGCCTTGTCAGAATACATACATGTTGTAGGTGGACATGGGCTTGGCTGGCGATGTCATACACTACATCCCTCACGTTCTGTTCTCGGCTCCCGCGGATGAAGTCCTCCTGGGAGGCGCCGTGCTGGTGGTGACCAACACACACAAACACACGCGGGTTTAACTGTGGCTATGGCAGTCGAGTAGTGTTCTATGTATTCATGATGCCAACAGTGCACTCACCCTGTGACATTAAGGCCTGTGTTTGAGTGTGCAGACGTGTCCACTCACCAGGATGCAGATGTCCATGGGGAGGTAGACTTTGCGTCTGCTGCTGTAGTAAGGTGTGGCCCGAAGGCACGTCACGATCCCCTGAGCTTTACCGATGTGGCTGGCAGCATGATCCGCATGGACATCTTTCACACCTGGACAAAAACACGCACAACAGGCAGTCAGGGAAGTGGTCTGGATTCCAACACACACAGCAGCAAGACAGGTGCACTGAATGCAGTCGCTAAGAACACAGGCGCAGCCACAACAAATCATCAAACGAAGTCCTATCTCCAGGTGGCACAGTGGTCTAAGGCATGCTTTCGTAGGACCATGCAGACCACCAGAGTCTATGTTCGAGCCTTCGCTGTGCCGCTTGCCAACAAGTGGCTAGGAAGTCCCAGGGGTGATGCAAATAGGCCAGCGTGGCAAAGGAAAGGGGGAGGCATGGTCGGCAGGGAGAAGCTGACTGAGGTCATCAGTTAAATAAGAATGCACTTGAACATGTTGACCCACATTACTTTGTGGACGGAAATATACAAATGACTTGAAACGGATTACTGTTACCTAGCATGTCGCAAAAGAACGTGTTATTATCAGGAAATCAGTGGCATCATGGATTCATCCTGAAAGCCTGTAATTAGACATTAGGATCTCTGCAATGCCTCGTAGACATGGTAATATTTTCAAGGTTGGTAACTGCACTTCTCATCAATTTAGAATTACCAGGAGGACTGGTAAGTCTATTGATAATATAAAAAAATTCTCGGCTCATAAGAACCGGACAATCCACATTTTAAGACACAAGCGTTTACGTAAGCACAGATTCGCAGGCACACATAGAGACACACACTCACCTAAACTCTCCAAAAGCAGGTACAGTAGTGAGGATTGGGTGTTCTCTGAATAGGCCTCCAACTCCTGGAGATTTCTATAAGCCTTGTCTTCCATGTCTTTTTCCTGTTGGCAACAGTAGAAAAAGATTAAACCACTAACATTTATTGGGGAGACAAAAAACTACAACAGAATGCACACATACGTTTTTGACCTAACAAGCTCAATTTGCTTACTCTCTCAGAGACAATCCGGAGCAACCACCGTTTAGTCAAGTAGTGTTTCCTCACCGCCTGCGAAAGAAGATATTTTGAAGATGCAAGAGAATGTTCCAAATCATTGGAGAAGCTATGTCTCATGTTACGCTAAGTGCAAAAAACATTACGGAGATCAATGGTTTTGAACCAGAGGTACTAAGTCCCCTGGGTGTACTTGGCCTATTCAAAGAGCGTCCTTGACCAGGGCTGATGAGAAAATAAAAAACAAAGGCCGCCACTTCATACTGACCCTCCATAGCTCTGCACTGACAGGCTGCAAGGGGGGTTCGTCTCTGTAGATATCTTCCACCACAGTCTTCCAGAACTGCATCCGCATCAGACCAATTGTCTTCTGGGAAACAGAGTCCTTCACCTTGGAGAGAAACAGGAAGCAGGGGTTAACTGTATTCCATCCCGAAGACGTCCTTGTTAGATTCAATTTTAAACTTCTCAAGTTAGGAACTCCATAAGGCATCACCCAGGAATGAACTGAACGCACAATAGACATGGAATGTAAATGCTGATGTGTAACTAGAGACAATCAGAGAAATGTGTGTATTAGTATGATTTTTAGGACTGTTAAGCACTGTACCAGGGATTATGTGAATAGGAAGTCTTTCCATAGTATTAACATGCAGAAGCCAACAAATAACTTATTTTTTGCTTAAAATATTTCAAAGTGTCCTGAAATATTTCATTTCTATGTCAAAATGACAAGCATGTTTTATTTCTATAAAATAACCCAATTCTGATCTTCAAATTTAATACCAACTCAGTAATGTGTGGTTTTAAAACAAATACCAAGATATTTGTATAAAATAACACATTCTAAAACCAAATTATATACTTTGGTAATTTTTTAAGTATCCAAACCTCAAAAGCCCCATATGCTGCATTTCAAATCAAGTAAAAGCTCTATAAGGGATTAGACCCAGTTTATATACTAAGTCTTTGACTGTTGTTTATTTCTTTGTATTCATGTACTAGTTATGATGGAGACCCGATGGGGTTTTTCCTACTGAACTATGTACTTTGCCTTCAGCTAATTTTGATAATGTCCTGAGTGAATTTGTGCTGCATACCAATTTAAAATAAAAAGTATTGCTTTCCCCCTTTGAGGTGCTGATCTTCTAGGCAGAGCTACCTCTGTCCAGTGTCCGTTCTTTTGACCTTAAACTTTTCTTTTTATTGGCAAGTTTGAGATATGGCTTTGTCTTTGCCACTCTGGGTTTTGACTGGTCAGCTGGCTTGACTCACACTATACTGATTACTTCACGGTTCTTTTCTCATTTGAATTCAACTGCTCACAGAAACCTTCTGAGGTAATATTATATAAACAATGTTCAGTACAGGCATTATATCTATGCTGAATTGGCTAGAATACCTGCCTGAGCCAGCTCCACATTGAAGGCCCTCAAGGCCAGGGAGGAGCGCCGGGCCTCCTCAGGGAGGAGCAGAGAGGACACAAAACCATCATAGTCCCGAGATCTGGGGAAACAAATGAAGATTGTTCTGAATAGGTATATCTCATAACAAAGAAAATATTTTCATTTGATTACATTTTGATTTGCTTACATTTAACAGGCTGTGTAATATAGTGAATTACCTTTACAATAATAACCTAGGAAGGAACACTATAAATGTTTCTGATTAAACAACTGTTCTCCATGAGTCATATAGGAATGTGGGGATAATATGCCGTTGTCGAACCCTTTATATTTTCCAGTGGTGGCAGTATCAGGTTATTGGAAAGCTTGTCATCAATGGGGACATAGAAGTTTTGTTAAAAAAATATACAAGACTCATGGAAAAACAAATATAGAGGAAAACCTGCCTTACTCTGGAATATCTAACAATCAGATTACATAAACATTTTCTGCATGACAAATGGGCAATCCTTCCCTGAATGGGACATCACCCATCCTAAAATATGTTTAAAAAGATAATGTCAGTCACACAGCAACACATTCGCTAACTAAAATATCCTTAACCAATAGCTAAACACTATAGTATTATTATTATATTCTACTGTATTCCAAGGATCTTTTGGCTATGATCATGCAGATGAAGAGCTCCAGCTTCTATCACTCAGGGAAACTGGAGAACAAGGCATCCTAGTTGCATTATGGAGGATCCTGGCAGTTGCCATAGAGAAAGCAGTGACCATTGTGAGGACTAAAATGTGTAGCTATAAACAATAACCCAGTTTACACAGAGGGATGTTAAGATGTTTATCTGCACAAAGCACAGTTCTGAGATGCTAAGCCTTTAGGTTCTGAAATGACAATCTGGGTTAAGCAATATGATTTGATCTGCATATTCATTTCAATATAGGCAGATAAATAACTTAATACAATCTGTAAGGCACCTGCATTTAGTAAAATATTTATTATACTTTAGAGCTTAAGATGTTGGTGAGTTTAAGTCAAATTCACTTTTCTTTAAATCTATACTGTATGTAGTAAACAGCAATAGTGCCAAATTCTCTTGACAATTGAATTTTTACAAGCAACATGTTGGTTAATGTTTACACCGGTTTACTTGTTCGTGTCGTAACTTGTTCCCTCCTACCTTTTGGTCACTATTATAACCATGTAATCTCATTTGGATTTACAGGAAAATAAAAGAGTGAACAAAATGACGTATCGCATATTGACCGATAACGCATTCATCATACTCTACTTTATTTCGGATATTGTAAAAAAGGACTGTGAGGCATAAATCTGATAAGTATTTTTCAGGGATACAATAAGCAACATTCAGAGAAGGAGAACAATTAACTGCGTAGAGACTCGTGTGCTGTATACATACTTGCGGCCAGTTCAAGGCAACTATGTAGCAAACCATTGGCAAGCACTCTGTTGGTTAGCAGTACTATACTGACCTCACTATGTCGATACAGTATTTTTCGTTGTGCTGCGACACTGCAGTCGAGTTTGATGAAGCCCGTAGACATTTCAGTTCGGTAGGTGGTTGAATACAAATTGCGTGTGGCAATGTCTTTTTTTGGAAAGAGTGAAACAATAAACATTTTGTGGTTAATAATCCATGCTTGACACTGCCAGATGCCATGTTGACAACATACCCTTCAACTTTCACCCTAAACCTTGTGTCACAATAAAAGCTGTCCTCCTTGGGTAATTTGTGTTCCACTTTTATTTCTTAATAAAGGACAGTCAACGATTGTTATAACTTCTAGCCTTGGCAAATATAAGTAGCTATTTGTCTCATCGGTTGTAGTTCATTGTTTGCCATACTTTTCATACCAAAATGTGCAGCTAACCTTTAAGAGTAATGTTGAATGTTTGCTACAAGAAAAGAAAATGTCCTTGTTCGCGGGGCTCGAAGTCGCAATGTATTTGTATTTTGACAGATTTACTAGCCAATCTAAAAATATTCAGTTCATTCCGTAGTCTACACTGTAATTCTTTTGCTCTCGAACAAGTCTAAAGTAAACAGGACATCATGTGCTCAAGGTCACGTCACATATGTCATATGACTGCCTTCCCGATTAGCCCACCAGCTAGCTGGACGATGATGGCTGTTAAAACGAAAGTGTGGCAGCCAGGCGCACGCTCTCATTCTAAGTGCTAATATCATATGGCAAAACTATCAGTAAATTGTTACTTTGCGTCCCTTCTGCTATGGCTTGATATTTGGTTCTTGGAGTGTAAAAGCATTAGGTAAGGCGCGTCGTTTCTAGCTAGCAAAACTTTGAAAGACTCAGAACTAAGTTCACAAGTGTTACCAGCCAGCTACTGGCTAATATGCCATGTATGTTTGTGCGGCTGTCTGGGGGGGGGGGGG
>JACXGJ010002632.1:0-63050 GCA_016801105.1 Esox niger | reverse complement strand
AACCAAAATAAACCACACCACTGTGGTAAAACACTCAACATAAATAGGTTCCCCAATTGGAGGCAATAACGAACACCTGCCTCCAATTGGGGAAACCAAATCACATAGAGGTGGCTAGAGCCATCTCTTTTGGCCATGTCCTGACTATGACCCCAGCCAGCGCAAAGATGGCTAGGGGCATAGCCAGGACATGACAGTCCCACCTGCGTTCTGATTTTTATTACACTGCTTGACCAATCAGGACATTTTTGTGAGAAAAGCACTTTAATTGATGCATTTTACAGCCAACCACAACAATTGAGCTTTGCAGGCGTATGACCCGCCACACAGTCGCTAGAGCACAATGTAAAGAGACAGCTCCTTCAACATTCAACCATCCACCCCACGCAACGCTGAGAAATGTACGCCCTAGGCAGGACTCCCAGGCATGTTTATTCCAATTGTGTGTGTGTGTGTGTGTGTGTCTCTCTCTGTGTTTGTTGCTAAAATCTTTAGCGTTTCACTGAATATGCTAAGATTAAAGTCACATTTTACTATACAATGTGTCTGTTAATATTTTACATATCTCTATTTCCCACCTCTTTCTTATGAATATAGCTTGGCTGCATAATTCATTGAACCTCTATTTCAAATCCTTTTAATCATTTAGTGGTAATGATAACAGTATCTTTCAGCAGAAAGACACGTATTCGCTGTGTCCTGCTTCGTATTGGCCTGTGATGTACTCAATCTACCAAGTGGAGCAGGAAGCAGATCTTGTATACACAGGTATTGAAATATTGCCACATATTGTCATTTAGTTGAGACTGAATTTCAGAAGAACCCTTTTTCTAAGATTAACATGATGTGGCTTCTTTAGCAGATCAACTCAGTATTTTTGTTAACATAGAGCAAATGCTGCCTTAAATTATGCAGATCAGATTTGATGCCTGTAGCGTTGATCACTAAATGGACGTCTTACGGTTGTTATTCCCACCTTTACTGGAGTACAGACAGGAGAAGGGAGGGGAAATAGGGAATGCTGCTTATTCATATCTGACACAGGGCAGATATTAGATTCCTGTGGTGATTCATTGACTTTAATTCAGATTCAAACAACCGTATCAGAATTGACTTTGCCACAGGTTTTGAGCTCCTACTCATCCACACTACACTACAGCAAATGTATTTCCTCTCGAGGTAGTCTAAATAAGAATGGCATATAATGTGAAACCATCATGCTTCTCAACCCTACTGCTGCTCGTCAAAGTGGTCCAAATTGTTGTTCGACTAAAGTGTAACTGGACGGCTGCATGACAGAAACAGTGACAGATTTGGTCATGAATCAGCTTGGTTCTGTCTCAATGAATCAGCTTGGCTTTATCTCAGTGAATCAGCTTGGCTCTATCTCAATGAATCAGCTTGGTTCTTTTTGAATGAATCAGCTTGACCGGACAGTCAATGAAGACACGCTGATTCCAAAAACCAGACCTGGCGTGCAGCTGATCTGATGTTCACCATTTTGGTTGTTTGAAAGCATCACTAACCTGCACCTGTCACATGGAAAGAAAACCTGGAAAATCTTGACAGATTGCCTCTGACAAGACTGTGTGAAACGTCCTACAACTAATCTCAGTGTCGGTGCAGCATATTCTGGAAAGAATACCTGGTGTGTATCAACCTCATTCACTCAGTGTCCTCCGTTTAGAGCAGTCATTCTTTATCTGTTGATTGGATTTGTCACTACACAGTGAATAACCAGCATGGACATCCTCCAGGATGACTCAGCAATGGCAGTATCAACACGACAGCCGAAGAGCAGATGGGACACACTGTCCGTCACCACATCCGCTTGTGTCCACACACACATCTGTACGCACTGGCCAATACAAACACTGGCACACAATGACGGTTTAAAATACAGTAACTCCAGACTGTTGTAAAAACGGAACGTGTAGCCAATGGGTTTTCAAACCTCATAGGGGTTTTCTTAATTCGATTGAGTTTATATAGCCTGTCGTATATTGAACCATGCGCACACTGAGTTTCCCCCACGCTTGTATACTTTAGAGTGGACTGAAGGGATTTGAACAGGCGGTTGTTCTGTTTTGTTGTTGTGTGTTAACGTAATTAGCACGCTAATAAGAGGTTGTATTAGATCCCAACTGTAGTCAATAACACTAAGCCAATGTGAAAACGGAATTGGTGAGGTAAAGTCGTTTCGGTTTGTAATCTTCTTCTCAAGCACATTGCTGAACAGTTTCAGACTGCAGGAAAAATCCCTCTGTAATTTCCTGGTTGCTAAAATTCTATGATGACCTTAATAAATATATAATACACTGACCCCAGGAAGTATTTTCAAACACAGCTATGCATACATTATAAGTATGGAGACAGGAAAATAATGCATGTCAGAACACTGCTGCCAACAAGAACAACAGTATTGTCCTACAGTACAATAGTAAAGCAGATGTTCATGAAGAAGCTTCCTCAGCACTCTCTAGTCAATTCCCTGGCTGTTTGCTCCAGGAAACCCGGGGAACAAGTTATCTTTGTTCCAACAGCAACACAACCGTATTGTTTTCAATGACTGATATTTATGGAAGGCAAAGCAACACAGTAATATGTATACAATGGATGAAAGGCACTTCTATTACACAAACAACTAATTATAAAAATGTCTATAAGATTAGATATGAAAATACATATTAATAACAATAGACAAATGTAATTGTTAGCTTTAAAGTTTAAACATCCATATTCAGCACCTGGCATGCATTACAGTTTTAGCATGCATACTGCAGTTAGCATTTACATTAGCTTAGATATTAGTACTACAAACATTTAGCGGACTAGGCATGCGAATGATAAGCCAAACAATCAAAGGCATGTAGATTAAAAATCAACGGCTGCACACAGACTTTACCAGCAACAATGCTAGCGATGACACAAGCATTTCAGGGCTACTTACACTTCCATGGTTGTAAATTCTGATAAAACAAACAACATATGTAACTAACTATCTTGCAATGTGTCCATTTCCCACTTGGTTAAATAAGCCATGCCCACTAAGGGGTGCCAGCACGGTTGAGGACACACAGGAGCGGAGATGGATTGGTACACAGGTCAAGAAACCGAAAGCTCTTATACCAACGCAGTGGTCTTGATGTTTCATTTCAGTGTTATAAATCCAGATCTTCTGATCACTGACACAGTCACTGGTCTTTCTGCGACAAGTACAGTACATTTCAACAATACTGGCAACCACATTAGCAAAAAGGGCTATTTATTCGACATTGAGGCATTACCTTACTAGTCTGGTCAGGCTAAGATTGTACGTATACCACTGGTTCCAGAGCCTAATTAAATAATTATGACCAGAGTCTATCGTATGCCTCATAAACTGGTCACATAAATCACCTCAGACGAGAACTGTCAACCTGAAATAAATTTCCCAACAGACATCCTGACGACCCTTGACCCGAAAGGTTACCGGTGACAACATACAGAGCTTGAGATGAATTTTTTATTCAAAAACATTTAATAGCACATATGCCTGTAGACTTTTTCATGCAAGCCGGTTTAAGAATAGTTGATGCCTTAGAATATGAAATACATGAGACTCTTAACCGATCTCTACCCCTAATAATTAACAATAACATGTAAGGTCAGAGGTCAAGAAGCATAAGACAGGCTCCAGCACAAAGGCAGTCATCTGATCTGCTAACATGATAAAAGGCAAGTTAGGTACTAATTCTTTTAATCTAGTCTATAGAAGCTTAAAAATTGTTAAATGAATCTAGCATGAATCAATTATTGGAAGAATATACACCAAATAGACCCTTGAGGGTAGGTCAATATTCAATAAAACAATGAAAGACCAATGAGTAGACGGAACAAATACGAGGCTGTCATCAAAAGGTCTGTGGAAGACAGATTTCATCATCTCCCACCCACTAACACTGCTTTTCATACCACAACCGTTTGCTCCCGCAGGCTTCTCACCCAACTCCCACTCGCTGTCTGTACTGGAAAGAAGGTTACCAGGGTCAGAAGCTTAGGTAACACGGCAGGCTGACCTACAAAAAACGGAAAGAAATTGACTTCAGATGGAACTTCTGGTATATTCAATTTCAGAGGGGGATATATGGTCTGATTTAGCAGCTCTTTATGAACTAAAAAAGCACCAGGTTGGGGGTGGGTTGGGCAGAGCAAGTAAATAACTGGCAGGTGGAGAGATAGATGTAGAATAGACAGGAGCCACAGCGATTTCAGGGAGAAAGAATACAAATAGAGAATTGGAGGAGAAATACATTGAACTTGTTTACAAGAAAATAAGTGAATAAATGTACTGCATTCGGTTTAGTGCTCTTGTGTATGACAGCCAGCCAGCTGTTGGTGGGGTTGTAACCTAACACAGCGCTGATTGAACTGTGATCACCCGTCAGACTGAAGGTGTCAGAGGCTGACGGTCTCCATGGCAATGAATCCTATTTGTCCCCAGTGGCCATCCCTGCCACACACGGGGAATGACTCTGCCTTTAACGTACCACGTATACATCTGGAGCGTGACAGGGAGAGACAGGCGATAACAGTGGGGTATCAATGAGAGCCTCAAATTCCCACACTTGGGTCTGTGTGAAGCTGGGATTTCTCCACATTCACACCCAGGCTACAGTAGCCTACCTGGATGACCGTCTTATTCATGGCTGAACAGAAAATAATGTTCAATGAGAAAAACATTGACAAGCAACAAAATGTTCTCTGGTAAAGAGATGGTTAAACATCTCCAATTATCTGGTTTACTGCTCTGGGTGAATAAGTTGGTAATTAACTGGTACTGTCCTCAATTATGTTATAGAGTGAACAATTATTCTGGAACTCTCTGAAAGGGAAGATGAACCATTCAGTGTAATTATAGACATTATATTTCATCAGTGATGCCAACACGTGTAATAACAAAGTTTTACTAATCAAGCTCTGATATTTCCAGCTGGTTCAAGGCATCAGAAACTCCTGTAGAAGTGAAAGAACAGACACAAGATGTTATAGACACAGTCACTTATCGTGTGTGTATGTCACTGTGCCTGAATCAGAAAATTCTGCCTTGGTCAGGGACAAAACAACACACCCCTCATCATGCCAGTTCAGGACAGGAGACCACTAATTTACTCATCCAACGTGCTTCACCACATATAGGAGATTTTATTCTTGTAGAATCTAAATGATCTATCTTTTCTGGTTCTCCTGTTCTTACTGGAGTACATAACAAGCTGTTGCTAACAATGAAATGGTGGCACTTTATTTTCTGTGAATAGGCAGGAACATGAGCTATTCTGCCGCTGGCAAGTAATACACAATCTGGTAGGAGTGTCTACTTCTGCCACGAGCAACAGACAAGTCACATAGACAGAGAGGAAAGGGACAGAGATACAGATAAATTGGGGTGTGATGAAGAGAAAGGGAGAGTTAGACAGAGAGAAGATAAACAGGGGAAAAAGACAAAGATGGGTACAATAGAGATAAGTAAAGTGTAAGGGGGCGAGAGAATGAGAAGAATGATGAAGGTAAAGAAAACAGGAAAGAGGAAGGGACTTGAGTTCTGTCTGTTTCATCACTACTGTTGTTTGCTCCCTGGGGTTTAAGGCCGGGTGTTCTGTAAAATCACTTTGTGACAACTGCTGATGTAAAAAGGGCTTTATAAAATACATTAGATTGATTGATTGATTAAAGACAGAGCAAATCCTTTTTACAGTACATTTCTGAAAAACACATCTTTCCCATACCAACAGTAAATTTGAATTGAATTGAAGGAGAGAGATAAAACAGTGCTCACAAGGGGTGTGACAGGAATGTAGCTTGAGACAACGATGCAGCTTGAGCTCCACTCTCTTCAACATCCATATAAATCAATTTGCAGGAGCACTAGAAAGGTCTGCACCACACGCCCTAGTGGACTGAGAAATCAAATGCCTACTTTCTGCAGGTGCTTCTGTCTTCAACCATGTGGGGCGTACAGCAAAGTATAGATCTTCTGTGCAAATTTTGGGATCCTGATAGTAAATCCCAGGGAGACAACAATAACAGATGCCAGAACCACAAGTACAAATTCTACCTAGATTCTACATATTCTTCTTCTTGCACCACAGGTCATAGGGTATTTGCCTTTTGTTCCAGCCACCCAGGTTCACCCCCAGGCTACAAGTACTACAAAACTCATTTGAAAAGCGAATAGCTTTTAATCTGTATATTTGCATTCAACTTTGATTTGATTGCAAAGGGCATCCTTCCTGTCCTGTCTTTCAAGGTATTCAAGCCTATACAAACGCTACACTGGAAGCGTTTTGACAAGTATTAAACTTGACTGGCCATGGTGATTCACAAGTAGCTAGCTGCATAGAGAAACTACCATTGCTCTGCATTCCTATCCACCCAGTACTGGAAATAAATACACAGTGACATGATTTCTCAAGCTATTTTCTAGAAATGAATGTGTACATTATTATATAAGTAGCGATAACGTTGAACCACACTGTCAAATTCAAGTTGAGGACTGTCACATTAAATAAAAAAACTATCATTAGTATGTATGATACTCTAAGAGAATGCGCTTAAAATGTGTTATATCAGTAGACCGCTGGTATTCACACCCTTTCAATTAATCTTCAGCCATTACTCAGTGTGAAGTAGCACCTTCGACACAGATGTTATGTCAGGAAGTCAAATACCACCGCGCTCTGAACACATCTGACTGGTGGGTATGTGCAGGGTCACGCCGCGTGATGCTAATGCACAGCTCTTTGATTGCCGACATCAAGTCAAAACCGCCAAACGGGAAATTAGGTTGCGATCGCCCGGCACCAACGTCGGTTTGGAGAAGTCTACATCTACAGTAACATCACATCTTGTTAGATTGATCCCTTTCTGCATTTGTGTCTAATGCGCGGTTTTGAATTCACCCAGTATCTGAGACAAGTGCAAGTAGCACTGCAAATATTCCAATGGAAATCAGAGGATAATATATTGGCAACCTATAAGATCACTATTAATGACTAAGTCTTTGCCTTCTGCACATCCTGACTGTTACACTGGATACTGAGAAGAAACTGCATTAGCAAAAATGTTAACGAAATTTTGTGCCAGAATGAAGGTGTCCTACTGGCGACACAATACAATAGTTTCCTTTTCGTAGGGGGAAGTTTAGATAAACAAAGTACTGTTGTGAAACTTTTGACCATGAGCTCGTAGTGACAGATGTTCCTTTGCGGGATTTCATTCAACACAATATTCTAACAACAGTTGTTTTATTGCAGCACAGCAGACACGTTACAAAGTCAACCAGTCCATTACTGATGTCTTGGTTCACCAAGCACTTATGCAAAGGAAAGGACGCTAAACATTTAGCCGTAGGAAAACAAATAGACTGGTTAACAATGGTAGACCTTTCCCATGGAACCATTTTATTAAAATATGGGTTTGCACTGACATAAAGCAATGTCACACAATGTTTAAAACAAAACTTGATCGCATCACAGCTAAGAATCAAAGCACAGTCTCAACCCAAAGCCGTATCCATAATCATGACGGAGACATGGACAATGTGTGTGCGCGTGTCTGTATAAGACTGGCTTTAGCAGATCACATCTATTATCGAAACCCCTGCCCTCTAGCTAGAGTACAAGATGGCTAAATCAGTTATTGCTAACTGTAATCTCATGTAGATAACACAGGCACACAGACACTAGATGTAGGTCTGTTACGCAGAAACCATACTGATGAAAATGCGAGAAACAGCGAACCACATTACAAGTATGTGTATCTGTCAAGCAGACTCTGGGCTAGAAAAAGAGGATTTGCTGGGAATTGCCCATGGCATGCTCTCTCTGTCAGGTTGGATTGTAGGAGAAACTTCTGGACCCAAATGTTTGCAATTCTACTGAATTATCGAAAGAAGTCAGGAACATACATATCCCAAGAGCAATACGCTTCTGCTGTTGTAATGGGAAAGACATTCGACTATATAAATCAGGCAAACGTGGTAATTTATTTCATGTTGTTTGATGTCTCACACCGGTAGGAACACAACAGGTATCAGCCCTAATCAGAGGAACAATTCGAATCCGTACCCTCAAAAATGGCCAATGATGATCAAATATCTCTTAACGCCATCCCTCCATTATTGAATAATACTTTATGTACAATGTGGGTACAGAAAAACACAGTTACTAAGCCCACTGCAAAACAGGTGGACCTAGCCAGGAAGCATTCCACTCCGAGTTCTGTAGCCGACTTAAGACTCAACAGATTTCTTTAACAAATTTCAAGTTGCTTGCCAAGTGATTATATGTAACTACAAAATGCAGAAACATTTACAACACAATGTTGTACTGTAATATGTTTGCAGTATTTAACAGTGCATATTATAGGAATGTTTGTATGGATGACACATGTTTGGATGGATGATTTTGTAGATCTAGAATTATTTTGAATAACCCTTTATTTTAAGGCCGTATGCCACATATAACATCTTTGATTGCTTTAGGTAAAGTGATGAAATGTCTAATCACACAAACATAATACACCATAAGACATTACTATATCATTACAAAGTGCTCATTGTCTGCATTCTGTAAGTCAAATGTTCTGCACCTTTCATATTGACACAACACAACATCTTTAATACTCTGTTTTATTCAAGTTGAATAACATAACATTAATTGCCACACAGTCCAACTGCAGACAATTCGGGACTAAAAATACATTAACATAAATTAGCCAAAATAGAAAGAATGTGAAGTCAAAGGCCTGCACGTCTGTTTAATCCGACTCAATCAAACATACATGTTGCATAAGCATTTACATGTCCATGTTAGATTTGAACCCAGATCAGCCAAACATAACAAATTAGCAGAGGTACAGAAGTCAGTCGTACATGTAGTAAATATATGCTATTTAGCTAACACTTTAATCCCAAAACATGAAAAGGTAATACATTTGATGCTGTAAGCCAGGTGTACTTTTTGGAGTTACTTGATTGAAAATGACGCACAAATCCTTTCCCTAACTGAGACAGGGCTGCTACTGTAGCTGGGGGGTTGGTTGACCCGTCCTCAGAATTTCCAGCATTTCTTTGAAATGTCCTTCTCGAAAAAGATTTTGCCAGTAAACTCCGCCACAAAATCCCTTTCTTCTCCTTCAGCAATCGTGCAGTAAAAACCACGAAAGAAAGTTTAAATAAACCTTGGATGGTGCTTTTACTTAGATAGCAAATTTTCCCTTCGATCATACTACAATAAAATGCTAAAGTACTGTAGGCGACTAGGCAAGCTGGAGGGCTTGCCTAACATTAATGAATCAACAAACAATATTCAGTAGAGTATGTGACAAATATAATGACGGATTCAATATTGACAAATATTAAAGAATTACTGCAACCATTAAATAAATAAACCGTGAAATATGAAATTGTGAAATACATTGTTAAATGTAGAAATACACTGTTTAAAGTTTTACATGTTTTTAGTTTTTTATTTTATTTATAATTTCAATAATATATTTCCATTTTTATTTTATTATTTCATAAAATATATATTTATTTAATAAAGTCCCTATAATTTCGCCATATAAGGGTCAATTTTTCACCCGGAGACAGCACAGATGACAAATCTCATTGGATATAAGCTCAGATTTATATGAGCTACGCTTGAAGAATCCCAACTGAGGGAGAGCATAGCAATGAAATTACATCAATAGACTGATTGAAACTAACTTTGTAAAATAGATATAACATGAATGAAAATAGCACTATGCAAGCAGACATCAGTAGGCAAGCAGAGAAGGGCTTGCTGGCCCTGACGGCCTGACCCCTGGACCGCCCGGGACTGGACATTGGACAACTACATATAACACATTACCATGTATATTATCTGCATATAAAAATACCAAAGACAATAAATAATTATTCATTTAGTTGAATAGTATTTTATAGTTTATTTAGTGTTTTATTATTTATGTAGATTAAACTTATCGTTTTGTTATCGACTGATAGTGACAATTTTACCCAAGAGAATGAAAACAATGACGGTGAAGAGTTTGCCTTCTCAAGGGCATAGCAAATGGCAACAATTTTATTTAATGAGAGTTTTCGTTGAATACAGGTGAAATTATGAGGTAGCAAACAAGGGCCTGTTCACTGCCCATCACAATGTTGGAGGGCCAATGATCACTTTATGATGTTAAAGTAATGTCTTATGGTGTATTAAGTTTGTGTGATTTAGACAGGTCATCACATTACCTAAAGCAATCAATGATTACTTAATAGTGGCTTATAGGTGTGTTATAACACCATGAAAAAGATTATGATGCACTAATAGTGATTTACTGATTTGCTGCTTATTGACCTCTTCTTTTAGATGAATCACAGGGCTGTATAATGCTCGAGGAAAGATTTCCCTGTAATTGTGAAGCACTATGCTTCTGTACATTATAGTTCATTATAATTAAACATATAAACATACATTATGAATAATTGTTTACAACACCACAAGCCTTCATGAGTCTTTATGAGTGCCTAACTATGCTTATACTGCATTTTAACTGCATTTTCACTGTATTATATTGAGTACATGCATACTGCATTTATACTGCATTTTCACTGTATTATAATGTGTACATGCATATGGCCTTTAAATAAAGTGTTACCCTATTCTGTTTATCCAGGTGTTAGTGTAGTGTACCTCTGTCTTTCCTCCAGTGTGGGAGATTATGTCAGTTTGCTGTAAGCTAATGTGGTCCACACAAACTTCTCTACTGTGGCTCTACACCGGACTTGGGTGTAATGTCATGGTTTAAACTGGTTTTCCGCACTAGAAAGAACACAAAGTCAACACAAAGTGGTGGTTTCATATTATAGAGAGAATTTGTATAACTCACTTTTCAGATGAAACAATGGATCCTGTCTGATCACTGTTCGTTGCCCCACAAACACACAATGATGCATAGTGCTCTTTGTACCACTGAACCTTGATGATATTCGGAGTTACAGTTTAAACAAGGCGAAACCGCCTACAACCAGAGGTGTCTTCTGGTGTAAACTGTAAGTCAAGACAAAAATATGATTTCCTCCCAACACGTTATACAACCTTAGTGCCTCTTACTCAAAAGCGTTCCTGATGACAGTTAATAAATCTGTGAGAAACTTATGAAAATGTAACGCATGGAAATGGTCTCCAACCAATGGCTGTGACAAGAAGTGTTTTACAAATAAATATAACTGTGTGTGTGCATGCATGTATGTGTGTGTGTGCATGTATGTGTGTAAGTAGAAAGAAAGTTCGGAGGCCCTGTGAGTCTCTCAGCTACAGCAACAATTTAGTATCAATCAAGGAGCTGCAAAGTCTACTTCATATCTTCCATAGATTCTTTGCTTCCCTATCAACAACATCTCATCTTCTGCTGGATTTTTTTTCAACAAAATAACTATAGCAATTTGTGGGGACTAATTTGTGTTTTTGGAAGTAACCTGATATAATGGTGTGTGAATATGGACAGAACCAATTACATTCCATAGTCATTGTGCGTATACATAACTTTCCATGTTTGTTTCCTTTTGCATTTAATTCTTTCATCGTAGATACCCCAGCCCCTATTGAATAAGTTCTCTAAAGTGACATGGAGTATGCTGAGCTGTTTTTACTGTCCCCACTACCACGCATTCCCAGGTCAAATTCCAATGGCATTTGGCTTGGCACTTTCCAGATGCCTGCCACGTATCGCTGAATCACTTTTATCTACATTCATTATTAGTATTATTATAATAGCATTGATATCATCTGAAAGGTTGGTGAAATGTTGCCTTCAAAATAAATAAAAAATCAGCAAAAATGTGTAAAGGCCATGGATGGAAAATGGTTTAATTACAATTAACACATTTGACATGTTCTATGTACCCATTCATTGAAGTTATAATGGGACTAATTTCAACTGGCCAGTAAGCAAAGCATTCATAACTTTGTTCAGTAAGAGGATGAGCTGGCACAACTTATTATGCTCCTAGTTGCTCTGAGCTGACAGCACGAAGCTGCAAGGCATTCTGGGATAAATGACATGCATGGATACCTCCAAAAAGGTTACTTGTATGGTAACCAATGGATACAGCTTATGCAGCACATCTGAAGGTTAATAAACTGTTTGCGATTTATTTGTGTGTGAGTATGTGTGTGTTTGTGTGTTTGTGTGAGTGGACACAGTGATATTTACTCAGGTTGGAGGGAATTACTGTGATATCAGGTGAAAGTGCTCTGATGGTTTTCATGTTAGCAATCTTACCCTTGAGAATATTCATTTGGTTACTGGGTGCTTCAATTTAGCCAGGCAGCTCTGTAGCTAACTGGAATGGCATTGATCCACTTAAACAGATCCCGACACAGGAGACTCAAATCACGTCTTCGTTCCAAGGCTGTTTAAGATGGTGTTCTTCATAAACCAATGGTTCTCAGAAGACTATCACTTGGCCCCCGGCAACATAAACACTGCCAAACTAATTTATAAAGATACAGTGCCTCCTCGACCCAACAGCAAATTGTTCAACAGAAATGTTGTGAATATCCCTATGCAGTATTTATAAAGGCACATAAAAAAGCTTTATTATTCTGGCACTTCTTTGTGAGACTTTTATGAGGCTAATGTTTTCAGTACGCCAGGTTTTTATTGGTTGGATGCGAGATATGGCGGTTATTAAGTTGGTAATTGACATGTTTAAGCTTGAGCCACCATCAATTCTTGTGTGACTGCTCAGCCCAGTAAACACAGTCGGAGCCGAAAAGACAGACTGAGTCCGTAACGCAATGACAATTATGGCACAAAGAGCTTGTAAGTCATAATTTCAGACCAATTATCTGTGTTGTAACACATGTTTATTGATGCTAAGCTTAATTGACCTTTCTGATTACAAAGGATTCTTCTATGTTTATTATTTGAACTCTCTTAATTTGATCTTTAAAGGCATGCAATGTTTTTAATTCCCACATTACAGTTTCTGACTTAATCTGCCCCAAGAGAAACGTTTTCAGCCCCTAGAGAAATGTCCCGTATAATTACACTAATATTACCGGTGATACAGGATTTGTTTTCTACTGTGAGAAACTAGTCAAATTAATAGGAGCTGTGAATACTATATACTACTCAGGTTGTTCTGCTCATTTCCATTTTAATATAAACACTTGTATGTAAAAGATACAGTAGAGCTAAAAGTGGTAGAGAAAGAAAGAAGAGGTAGAGTAGGACGACGAGAGAGGTAGATAAAGAGGAGGTAGAGAGGGAATGAGAGAAATCCAGGAGGGTGTGAAAGTGGGAGGGAGAAAGGGGGGGGTGGTCTGTGAGAGATGTAGGGAGATGGGAAGAGAGAGGGAGAGATTGTAGAAACACAGGAAGGGGAAAAGCAAGTGAGAAAGATGGACAGAGGGACATAGAGAGAGCGGTGAAAAAAAGTAGAGGAAAGCAGGAGAGATAGAGGTATAGAAAGAGCAAAATATGTGTGTAAAAAAAAACAATGAGGAAAGGTAAGAGAAAACGGGGAAGGGAAAAGGAAAACAGTGGAAGCGGTGTAGAAACAGTACTGATTAAAGCCCTTCCCTTTGTGTTGTCATCCATGTAAATGGAGATGAATTGCCTCTGCACAGAGGGCCTGGCGGTTCAGCAACACTTAAAGGAATTACATTGATAAAGGATGTTCAACATGTTCTCCAATAAGAAGGTTACACAATGTGACTATTCCTTTACATTGCTCCTTGGTCACCCTTTTGAAAATATCAGTGGAGTATAGACCTTCTCTTGCTCCCTCTCCTTCCTCCATCTTTCCATTCTTTCCCACAGTGCTCTTTTCATCCATTCCCTCTCTTCTACCCCTTTGCACTGGTTCTGCTTTTATCTTTCAATTCTTCCTTTGAACTACTCTCTCTTTCTCTCTCTCTCTCTCATTAGTAATTCAACATCTTAGTACAGTGCTCAATCACTTCCTTCAATCAGAAAAAACTGCGACTGAATAACAACAAAAAACATTAACATCCAGGCCCTGCTAACATTAACATCCAGGCCCTGCTAACCTTAACATCCAGGCCCTGCTAACATTAACATCCAGGCCCTGCTAACATTAACATCCAGGCACTGCTAACATTAACATCCAGGCACTGCTAACATTAACATCCAGGCCCTGCTAACATTAACATCCAGGCACTGCTAACATTAACATCCAGGCACTGCTAACATTAACATCCAGGCACTGCTAACAGTAACATCCAGGCACTGCTAACATTAAGATCCAGGCCCTGCTAACATTAACATCCAGGCCCTGCTAACATTAACATCCAGGCCCTGCAAACTCTCTCATCTCTACTGTAGAAATAATTATCTGAAGCTTTTGTTCATCAGAGAGAATACATTACACAGAATACACTGTGTTAGTTTGTATCCCAAAGGTTTTGATTGTGACGAACGGTTTTGTTTCGTTCAACCAAGCGATCCAAGCGACCTTGTTGGTTGAAGAAGGGGTGGCTCCAGCCTATCAGAAACAGGTGACCTCCTGGGGTTTTCAAGCACTACCTTTACACAGACATTGGTGCGGCATACAAAAAAAACTCCAGTCGCAGGACTCATATGGGAATGGCTAGACTCATTCAAGCTGACAGAAACGCTACAGATTCTCAAATATCCTCTCTTTACAACCAGGGTGTGCAGTAGGGAATCTCTGAAAACACAACTCATCCTTGATAGTAGATAACCCAATAGTAGATAGGTGTAGCTAATAAAACTGCTGTACATACACTCACAGTAATGTACAAATGTATCAAGCCAGACTGAACATTTCAGATTAAAGCAATTTTTTCTGAGCAGTGTCTATTAGTTTGAGAACAGGAACATAGAACAGGAACATTACAAAAGCATATGTTTGATGGTTGTAGTAATTTTACATACACTTTAAAGGTATCTGAAGATGGGCAGGGACCATGCTGTCCTAGATTCAAGGAGAAGCACGTTCCACCATTTGGGGGCCTTCTGTGGGAATTGAGGTCATAGAGCCCTTGCTATGTTTTCTCCTACTACAACCTTAGAAAATATACTCAGAGCACACAGTACAAAATACAGGGGTGATAGTAGCAGTGCCACACGTTTCGGAAATAACATTGTTTCATTAAGAATTAAGAATAATATTTACTTTAAATAATTCAACCTATGTTTATTTTTGGTGTAAATCCAGCTGATAAATTATTGTAAATCTTTTTGAGCATTTTAAGCTTTAATTATAGAGTGGCGAGAACAAGTATTTGATACACTGATGATTTAGCAGGTTTTACTACTTACAAAGCATGTAGAGGTCTGTAATTCTTATCATAGGTACAGTCCAACTGTGAGATATGGAATCTAAAACAAAATCCAGAAAATCACATTGTATGATTTTTAAATAACGAATGAGCATTTTATTGCATGACAAAATATTTGATACATCAGAAAAGCAGAACTTAATATTTGGTACAGAAACCTTTGTTTGCAATTACAGAGATCACACATGTCCTGCAGTTCTTGACCAGGTTTGCACACACAGCAGCAGGGATTTTGGCCCACTCCTCTATACAGACTTTCTCCAGATCCTTCACGTTTCGGGGCTGTCGCTGGGCAATACGGACTTTCAGCTCCCTCCAAATATTTTCTATTGGGTTCAAGTCTGGAGACTTGCTAGGCCACTCCAGGACCTTGAGATGCTTCTTACGAAGGAAGTTGCGCTGGCTGTGTGTTTCGGGTCATTGTCATGCTGGAAGACACAGCCACGACCCATCTTCAATGCTCTTACTGAGGGAAGGTGGTTGTTGGCCAAGATCTCGCGATACATGGCCCCATCCATCCTCCCCTCAATACGGTGCAGTCGTCCTGTCCCCTTTGCAGAAAAGCATCCCCAAAGAATGTTGTTTCCACCTCTTGGGATTGTACTCATGCTACTTCTTCCTCCAAACACGGAGAGTGGAGTTTTGACCAAAAAGCTCTATTTTTGTCTCATCAGACCACATGACCTTCTCCCATTCTTCCTCTGGATAATCCAGATGGTCATTGGCAAACTTCAGATGGGCCTGGGCATGCGCTGGCTTGAGCAGGGGGACCTTTTGTGCGCTGCAGGATTTTAATCCATGACGGCGTAGTGTGTTACTAATGGTTTTCTTTGAGACTATGGTCCCAGCTCTCTTCAGGTCATTGACCAGGTCCTGCTGTGTAGTTCTGGGCTGATCCCTCACCTTCCTCATGATCATTGATGCCCCACAAGGTGAGATCTTGCATGGAGCCCCAGACTGAGGGAGATTGACTGTCATCTTGAAGCTCTTACATATTCTAATAATTGCACCAACAGTTATTGCCTTCTCACCAAGCTGCTTGCCTATTGTCCTGTAGCCCATCCCAGCTTTGTGCAGGTCTACAATTTTATCCCTGATGTCCATAAACAGCTCTCTGGTCTTGGCCATTGTGGAGAGGTTGGAGTCTGTTTGATTGAGTGTGTGGATAGGTGTCTTTTATACAAGTAACAAGTTCAGACAGTTGCAGTTAATACAGGTAATGTGTGAACAGGAGGGCGTCTGTGAGAGCCGGAATTCTTACTGGTTGCTAGGTGATCAAATGCAATAAAATGGAAATTAATTATTTAAAGATCATACAATATGATTTAAAAAAAAAAAAATATTCGGTCTCTCACAGTTGTAGTGTACCTATGGTAAAAATTACAGACCTCTACATGCTTTGTAAGTAGGAAAACCTGCTAAATTAAGCAGTGTATCAAATACTTCTCCCCACTGTAACTTTGAAAGCATTGTGTATGCATTATTATAAACCCAGTGCCTTTAATCCTGAACTCTGATTGGCTTATAGATATATGAGATCGTATACCACCAGTATGCTTTTTGCTAAGCAATTTGTTGTAGCAATGACACCTTAACAGACTTGGATATTCTCTGAATATAAAATGGCCTAAGCCAGTGGGGTAAATGTTGTAATAAACCATATTTATATGAATAAATTCCTACATTTTGATGAATTTACATCTGTGTATTGAGAGATTTGAGTTTCAAATATATAAAGCATCCTACAGTGAGGAGCAGATGAACCATAATGGTGCACATGCAGCCGTGTGGCTGTATGCTTCTACACACATGAGAGATTGGGAACAGATGCAACATTAACAGTCAACTCAGCACTTCCATGCCAATGAATTGTGTGTCTCTCTATGTGTGTGTGTGTGTGTGTGTGTTGGTGTGTGTGTGTGAACCTGGTTTAACATTACATGTGGGGACCAGAAGTCATGTATAACCTAACAAAGCGGTATCAGCCGGTCTCCACAAGGACCTGTGGTAACAAGGACCCTTGTCACCACAGGGGTTTCATTTCTGAATTAGGCATTTCAGGCATTATGGGTTAGGTTTAGGTCTAGTTTAGGGTTTGGTTAGGTTTATTGAAGTTAATAATGTTTGACCAACACATGGCACTCACACTCAGTTAAAATTGGAAAAACAAATGGCTTCCCATTCCCATTCAGCTTTACAACAGGCATGTAATGCCTACACAGATAACTGTTCTGTAGGATGTGAAAGTACTAATAGTGAATTTATATTGGTTACAGTACAAATGTGTCTTGATAATCTGCTCATGTTGACTCAATAAGACATAAACAGCTTGGCTGGTCCTCTGTGTTCCCTCTTCCTAACTAACTAAATGTCAGCCATATGGCACTGCAAATAAGAAATGGCATAATGGCACTGCAAATAAGAAATGGCATAATGTCATTCCTTTATGTCTAAAATAATCTGATCCTTCTTTCCCTTTTTTGTCTTGTCCCGCACATTCTTTCATTCTCTACATCTTTCTGTTTCATATATTCTTGAACCTTTCACAAACTCTGAACGTTGCCCCTCCGGAATCAACACAAACTGCAACATCATGGAGGGTAGAATTGTATGGTCAACACTTACAATGTTAGGTCCTCATATCTAAAACAAATCAATGCAAAGTTCTTCGTTGCTGTACGTATGTATATATTGTATTCAGTTTGCTGAAAGCAAGTTGTTACTTTGTAGCAAGTATGGTCTGCATGTGTGCTGTGGTTTATTTGATGTGTCTATTTGATGTCCCGTATATCAATCCCAGAGATATTCAACTGTACAGGCTACAAGGGGCCTTCTAGATCTCACTTCGAGACAATCATTCAACACAACTGTGGTATAAGGTATGAATATTCGCTATACACTTATATAAAGCAGTAAAATAACAAATACCCTGCATTTGGAGCCATTCTTAAATGTAAACGCCTTCGTTAGCACTTGTCCCCCTGACCCCACCCACACACCTAACCTCATCAATCCTAATGGCCCTTTAACCCTTCTGGGTCCACTCTCCACTCCGGGTCACATCCCCCTGGGCTTTACTAACACATCAAATCTATGCAGCGTTTTACTGCCCAATTAGAGGTGATTGATAAACCTATGATTAATATATGTGAGTCCAGTTTGGTTGAAAACACTACTCTGAAACATCACTTTGTAGAGCACAAGGACACAGAAGATTGCTCTGTAGCGCAAAGAAAAAGCAATGCCACTATTTAGAGTACAGACAGGCAATAACGCTCTGTAGATCAGAAGGACAGGAAACAATTGCTTTGCAAGACACAGGGACATGAAGAGCATAGAGACAGGGAATAGTGCTCTGAAGAGCACAGAGACAGGGAATACTGCTCCGAAGAGCACAGAGACAGGGAATAATGCTCCGAAGGGCACCGAGACAGGGAATAGTGTTCTGAAGAGCACAGATACAGGGAATAATGCCCCGAAGAGCACAGAGAAGAGAATACTGCTCTGAAGAGCACAGAGACAGGGAATAATGCTCTGAAATGTATAGAGACAGGGAACAATGCTCTGAAGAGCACAGAGACAGGGAATAATGCTCTGAAATGTATAGAGACAGGGAACAATGCTCTGAAGAGCACAGAGACAGGGAATACTGCGCTGAAGAGCACAGAGACAGGGAATAATGCTCTGAAAAGCATAGAGACAGGGAACAATGCTCTGAAGAGCACAGAGACAGGGAATACTGCTCTGAAGAGCACAGAGACAGGGAATAATGCTCTGAAAAGCATAGAGACAGGGAAAAATGCTCTGAAGAGCATAGAGACAGGGAATACTGCTCTGTAGAGCACAATGACATCTATTGAGTAGATGAGGGGGTATGTGGATATGTGTGTGTGTTGGGGGGTTAGTCAATGAAATGAAGACTCTTAATGTAAAGATATTTCTGTATCAATTACATTTCTTACAAATGAAGATAGAAAGATCGACCCAATGGCTTTGAGCAGGTGCTGGAGATCAATGCCAAATTAAGAGTCAGCAGTTTGTGATTCCTCTGTTAACTCCTGACTACTCATATACTATTCAGAGACTGTCTGATCTCCCTTTGGAATAGTGCAGGAGATTCTAATTAATGTTCATATTGATTTGTTTATAAAAAATTAGAGTGGGTTATACCTTTGTGGTTACTTGGTAAAACACAAACATTAACACACGTTTACCAGTAGAGATGAGAATTCCACTAAAACTATAAAGGACATTCTATAAAAGATGCCATTGTTCGTTGTACTGATATTAATGAAGAAGATTACCTTGAAAAATTCTAAAGTACTGTAAGTGCATTTACATTTGTTAATACATTATACAGTAGATTGCTGGGCACGGATATCAAATCTAATTCCCACAGGTAGGGCTTTCAATAAGCAAGGTTAAGACCAACTGACTCCGTAACAACAGTAACTATTCAGAATGTAAAAAGTAGAGAGTAGCTATCCATTTTGTGCTTGACTGCAATCCAAATATCTCAATAGTTAATTTCCACAGGCATTGATTTTAATAAACAAGGCTTAAATCAGTTGAGATTGTAATGACAGTAACTAGCCATATGTAGAAAGAATAAGCTATACATTTTTCATTAGATCCCTCACCATAGATCACAATAATTATGTCCCACAGGCATGGTTTTCAGTAAGCAAGGCTCAAAGCAATTTTTATTTTATTTTAGATATTTTATATTAGAATGACCGCTATAGATCTCAATAGTTTGCTTCTTAACCTATCCAAAAAGTAAATTCTCAATACCGCTATTTATTTAACAAGATTCAAGGCAAAATCTAAAGACTCAACTCTTGTCAAACTTTGGTGGTCCAAATGTGATTAGTACTTCCATCCCCAGTGAAGAGACTGAAAGTTTGTCTGATATTAGGTGTACTGTATATATCACATCTTTCGTGTGTTGTTAATTCACACTGCATGATAAACGGTGGGCCTTTCTCCACTCTAATGGCAACGAGGCAGCAACACAAAACCCTGGCATTCTGTGCTATGCCATAAAGAAGCAAAACTGAATGTGGTGAAGCGATGCAAAGGCCTTTAACATGTCTTTGTTTCAGTGCTATGAGTGGATTAGTGAAATCTAGATTTTGGTTTGATAGACTCTGGACACAGCCCAAATGCATATATTAATTATTACAACATAAAATGTTGTACTCTTAAAATGTTTACCCGGCAGAGCTAGAAGAGGACAGGTCACCCCTCTAAGCCTGGTTCCTCTCTAGGTCTCTTCCTAAATTTTGTCCCCTCTTAGGGAGTTTTTCCTAGCCACTGGGCTTCAACAATGTTGCTGCTTGCTCCTTGGGGTTTAAGGTTGGGTGTTTTGTAACTTCTGATCGATTATTTAAAAACTGGAGTGGAACTGGTTTCAAAGACCTGATTTGAATACTACTGATCTAGATGGTAAGTTAGGGTTAATGTAAACAACAGTGATAAAAGGGAAAGTTTCCAGAAAGAAAGTCAAAAAGTTGAGGATGGAAACAGGTAAACATTCAATATCTCACATAATCACTATCACACAGACATGTTTATATTTAAAGGAAAAGTTAGCAATTTTTTTTACTGTTGCAATTTTTTTGATTATCTTCCATAATCCTAAACTGTAGATAATTTTTTTATGGAAGTCTTTCTCTAGGCTACAATGCAGGTGAACGAAGCAACTGATATAGTGTTCGAAAATATATGATATATTCGGTTTTTCAAAATGGGAAGGCCAGTGTATAGGTCTTGGTATGTTCTGAAAAAACTATTTGTGCCAAAAGGAGCATTGTATCAGGGGTTATCTTCCTGGAAAATGGATAAGCAGGTGCAGCGCAGATAAATCTGTATGTGAGGAGTAGTGATGGGAAGTTCGACTCCCTTTACCGATCAGGATCTTTTCGAATCGTTCAATACAAAGAACGAATCATTCGACTCATTAATTTGAATCAGAACCCCATCCCCCGGGCACCGCCCTCCCCCCACAAATAGCACTACCCCAAATAACCAACTACGTCAGGCTACACTTATTATAATGACCCCAAATGACCGACTACCTCGGGCAACACTTATTACAAAGATGGGAATAGGAAGGAACCGTAGTACTCTAAGATTAAATACTACACCATATCCTGCTTTACAGCCAACATCAAAATGTACATTAACTAAATGAATTATTGTACAAAAAACACACAAGTGCAACTCATTGTCCAGAGTCAAAATGAAGAGGCAAGAACAAGGATCAATTTAGATCAATAGAAATCAAGTTCATTTTAAACATAGTGATATTTATACTATCATTACAACGTTTAAAAAGTACTAATACTACTATTTTAATATAATATATGATAATAGATCAAATATAATTCAGGCAGTTTTTTTATTTATTTTATGGGATAGAAAATGTGAAGCAATTAGCAGGTTCCCTCAAATATTACCTTTTAATACTAAGGCTAAACATGGCATCTCATTTTACCCATAAAGAGAAAGATATTCTAATCATAATACTGACAAGTCCGCCTCCTCTCTAAAAACATCCACATTCTTTCTCCCAACAGGCGTCTGGGCCAGACACCCAGGGGGAGTGGTGTGAGGGAGCTGGATGAAAAGACATGACATTTCCTGGGCTGTGTTCTCCCAGAGCAGTCTGGGAAGTCTAGGAAAGAGGTGACAGATGCTGTCATGTTCTTTCCCTCTGGCTTTAGTTAGCTGTAATAGCTTACTCTTTCCCTCTGGCTTTAGCCAGCAGTAATAGCCTATTCTTTCCCTCTGGCTTTAGCCAGCAGTAATAGCCTATTCTTTCCCTCTGGCTTTAGTAAGCTGTAATAGCCTATTCTTTCCCTCTGGCTTTAGTAAGCTGTAATAGCCTATCCCCTGTCCCATCTTCAGGGCTCCTCTATCCTGAATGGCCTGAACAGAGCTCCCGGCACTAGTTGTACTAGTACTATACTACTATAGGCAGATCTCATTTGTTTTTATTTCAAGGAGAACCCTTTTTAATTCCAACTGGAACTTTTGGGGGTTTCAGTAGAAGCAGTCAGTTGGAGAGAGATGAGACAAGTGAGAACCAACAAACTTCTTAACATGCACTAATAAAGTGGAAGTTGCACAAAGCTCTCATTATAATCTTAATGAGTTCTTTTGAATCATTGCATGAGCTAGTATTGCTCTCCTGAGTCTGTTCTGTTTTGACATACCACTCTCTGTCCCCTGTCCATCTCGCTCTCCCTCTCTCTCTTTCTCTCTCCCTCTCTCTTCATCCTGATCTAAAGCACTACATACGACCCTTTGATGTCATTATCTCATGAATAGGCTTCTCTCTGGATCCAAGTGTCTTCCTTTCTCACATGCAGTTTCATGTATGAAAACCCCAATATAACCAGATCATCATAACACACTACTTCACATGACACACACACACTGGCATTTCAGCTCCCTTTTTTCTCTCCTCCAAACAGGTTTGTACTCACACACATGAAATCACCCCATAAAGCAGGTGAGTAGATGTATCATCGCTACATGGGTACATTATATCTTCAAAGCATAAAAGGTCAGTGTGGTCAGGATGAGACCTGTTGTTCTCGTCGATTACAAGCGTCAAGAAGACATCATATAAGGATGCTGTGTAATGTTAGGGCTCACTCCTCCTCCCAGGGAGATCATGTGCACTGCTGTCCTCTGAATTTAAAGGGAAGAGTGGAGGTACGCAGGGATGGTGGACGAATTCTGAAAATCGGAAAATTACAAAATGCCATCTCGATATCCAGTCCTCTCCAGATGACCTTGTCTGTAGTGGCCAGGATCTGTATTGGTTTGGACTCGACACCATTGGTGAAAATATTCCTTAGGCCTGTGTAATACATATTCAGCAGTAGACCATAATAAGTCATTATGTATATGTTGAGTCAGGAAGAAAGGAAGTGTGGCTAAAATGCAGAAACCGTGTGTCTCTCCAGAATGGACTGTTAGATTTATTTTGTTTATTAATTCCTTTGATTGTTGAAATGATTAAAGGAATTATTTACCCTTTAATTGTTAGTGTTCATCATTTCCCCATTATGTATATCGGCAGTATTACAATTACCATTGTTTCTAATCTACAATGTTTGTTATAGTGATTTCTGTTAACGCATTCAATATTTGTTTTACGGCCTAACGTCATCTACCATCCTCTCTATCGGGGGGGGGCATTGTTTGTAATCTTCCTAACCTACAGTTGTGCTTCAGTTGTGTGCAACAATGTGTTTCAATCTGGTTTATTTAATTTCATTTGTGAGTTTTGTCAATGTATTCCTTTCTTTTGCTAGGAGTGATCTGTGCTGAGTAAGTGCACGCTTGATTACATGGGCTGCGCACAAATCTACTGCTTGTTTGGGAATGTATGAATATTATTTTGGGACCCAGTTGACATAATGTAAAACCTCAGCATTATTAATGCCTGGATTGAGTGTGTATCTGTGTGTATGTGCGTGTAAAATACGTTTTTTTACCTCGGGGTGACCTTTCCAGGAGCCCCCAAGTGGGAAAAGTCTATTATAAGTTAATAAGGTATTAGGTTGGGGTTAAAAGTTACAACCGGGATTAGTGTTCGAATTAGGGTCATGGGTTTAGAATTAGGTTTAGGGTTTTGGTTGTAAGAATTGAGGTCAGGGTTTGCACAATAGGATTTTTAAGGGGAATTAAGTTTGATGCCTTTATTTAGATAGCTATGCTGAACAGGTGTGTCTAGTTCACTCAGGTGTATCTGCATTGCGGTGGATCAGTGGTGGTCCTCTGTAGACAGCAGGCTGCATCTGGACTGCTGCATTAATCAAATGCCAGAACATAGCCCTTATGAAACAGCGATTAGTGTACAGGCAACAACATCCTATTATCATATGGCATGTCTCTCAAATTGCCCAAAGTCTCATTCCATCCGTACATTGCATATAAATAAGAACATGCGTCAGCCGATTGTGCACAGTGTGTGCCTTCTTCCTCCAACTACTGACCTATCAGGCGCTGACATGCCCTTCCCATCTGCCCCTCTGCCTGGGGGTGTGACCCTGTGATGGGCATGATGGGTAATTCATGCTGAAGTGGAGAAGCAGGGGAGGTTTTAATTGGGACTGTTTTAGCCTAGTCAGCATTGGACAACATGTCATATTGTACTTCTCTTATGACTGAGACTGAGGTATTTCTCCTATGTGGTAAATTGAAATTATGACAGATATTCACTGGACAGGACTTTGGTTTCTCATCAGAACTAGCCACGTATACCTCCTGAGTTCAAAATGAAAAGTAAACGATTATGTCAGATATATTTCAATACCATACGTACATTTTACAGAAATGTTTTCCATTTTTATAAAAAAAGCTTGCTGGATATTTATTTTCCCAGATAAATATCTGTTGATTTAATCATTTTAGGCTAAGCACTGGCTCCCCTCAAGGCTGTGTTCTGTCCCTCCTACTCATCTCCATGTACACCACAACTGTTCCTCCAGTCACCACTCTGTCAAGCTCCTGAAGTCTGTGGATGACAACACCCTCATCTGACTTATTTCTAATGGAGATGAGTCTGCCTACAGGTGGGAGATGGACCATCTGGTCTCCTGGTGCAGTCAGAACAACTTGGAGCTTGATGCCCTAAAGACTGTGGAGATGATTGTGGACTTCAGAAGCCCAGCTGCCCTTGCCCCATCACCCTGGATGGCTCCCCAGTCAACTCTGTGGACTCCTTTTGCTTTCTGGGAACCAACATCACCCAGGACCTCAAGTGGGAGCAGAATATCCTCTCACTTACAAAGAAAGCAAAGCAGAGTATGTACTTCCTGCGGCAGCAGAAATACTTCAACCTGCCAACAACTATGATGGTGCATTTCTACACTGCCATGGTAGACCTGACCTCCTCCATCACCGTCTGGTACATTGCAGCCACTGCCAAAGACAAGGGCAGGATGCAGTGCATCTTCTGCTCTGCAGAGAGGGTGATTGGCTGCACTCTGCCCTCTACATGACCTGCTGTACACACCTCCAGGACGCGGAGACGAGAAGCAATGATTGGGGCTGATCTCTCTCACCCTGGAAATGGACTCTTCAGTGCTCTCCTCTCTGGCAGAAGGCTGATGTCTATCAGGACCAAAACCTCCCACCACAAGAACAGTTTCTTTCCTACAGCGGTAGGCCTCATGAACATGCCCCCGGAACTATAGCCCACTCCCAACATACACACACAACTCGCAACTGGACAAATCTATTGCCCCTACCCACATACATAAACAAAGACAAAATCTTACACCTTACATATACTTTTTAGTTATTTTTAGTCATTTATTAATGCACTGTCCACTGTTCTCATTTATTCTTATTCCTTTTGTATTAATTGTTGCACCAACGGCCAGAACAAGTTCCCCTCAAAGAGTTCAGTTAGTTTTTCAACTGAATTGTTCACGTTATAGGTCACATTAACGGTGAAAAAAGTTCTGACATGATTTATCTTTGTCTCATTTTTTAACATAAAAAAACCTGGCCATTTATCAGGGGTGTGTAGACTTTTTATATCCACTGTATGTGTGTATAATATGTGTGTGTATGTATACAGAATGTGTGTGTGTGTGTGTGTTTGTTTGTGTGTGTGTGTGTGTGTGTGTGTGTGTGTGTGGCTGACAGCAGGGAGGTCTGGCTGAACCCACGGCCCTTGGACTCGGGCCTAAAGCTGTCGGAGCATTATGTTGACACTGACACCGTAGGTGTGCACGGCGGCTGAGGCAGGGGACGACCCAATGATATCCTGTCACCGGAGGAACCATGACTCACACAACGCAACGTGTCGACGTTGCCACTTCCACCACAGCCACACAGCCCAGCTCACACAAGGAGTCACCTCCAATAACGTGACGAGAGTCCCTAAAAACCCGGCGCACGCGCGTCCTCAACTGGGATGGATAGGGTGTTTTAACATGGATGGGGTGTGTTTGATGCCGGGAGCCATTTTGTTTTGCCCTCTGGAGTTGATTTAACAACACGCAGCTGTTTCCACATAATCGTCGGACCGATGCACTGTGATCGTGGAGCGGCGCTGCTCTCTGGGTGCTTTGGGATGAGTGAGCATTGTGTTTCCAGCCGTGAGAGGAACAAAACAGTCAGTGGACTCAGTGTTAATCAGTGATTAAAAGGGACGGCCTAAAACAATGTTTCTATATGAGTTCATCTGAATAATTTCCTGTGCGCTACTGTTTAGGCTCTTCAGTTTTTCCTCTTTATCAAACACGCCCATTTCCCTGGCTGTGTGTGCGTGCGTGTGCATGTGTGTATGTGTGAAACCTGTCCTGCTGTGAATGCCTAGGGATATGGTTATGTTTAGGGCAGACCTTGATGAGCTCCTGTGGTGAAGATCACACAGTCAGACTAATAGGGTTTTACCAGAGAGAAGGAAAGAGAGAGGTAGCTAGAGAGAGAGAGAGAGAGAGAGACAGAGAAAGAAACACACATGCATGCACACACGCATACTCAGAAATTGAGATGGAGGAGCTAATTGCCCTATGTTGACGGAGTTAATATCAACGCGCGGATAGCTCTATGTTTCAACACAGCCAAAATGTCACATTCCAGAAATGAGTTTTTAATGGTGTGCAATAGGACATTACCATGCCAATCCAGTGCTCTGTTTGTGAAGAGCCAAAGACTCTCATCCATTACTTAGTGAGGAAAAAGGCCCCACAGCCTTGACAGGATGATGTATCACAGATCTAGAGACATAACAGAGCTGTCTAATTACAAACAAGGACTCTCCTCCAAGTCCACACACACACACACACACACACACACACACACACACTAACATCACACAGACTCATCAAAAACAGACACATCACATGTCTCACACAAACACAAACGCACACATACACACACACACACACACACACACAGGGTTGCTTTCCTATCCTTGTGGGGACCCAAACAACTGTTGCTTTCCCTATGACCCAACCCGTAGCTGTTCATTTACCACTCTCCCAATCTACAGAGGCTGGAGGTGTGTCTACTGAGGGGAAGAGGCACCGGGGGAATGCGATGTCCAACGCTGTTTGTGCAAGGCACTGAGAGCAATGACAAACAGCATTGATTTTTCTTCTCCCTGAACATGAGGTGCAGAAATCACTTCGATACCACCTTAACGATTACCACTCCATTAGGCTCAGAGACACTGGGCAGTACCCTGAGGCGGCCCGGACTCAGAACTACCACTCCGCAGTGTCTTCAGAGCACACGCTGTCCTCTGACAGCTGAATTCACAGGTACCGACACGCATTCGAAGTTGGCTCTAGGGTGGGAGTCATGTGGTTGGAGAGACATGGTGTGAATGTGTGCGCATTGCGAGCGTGCTTTAATCTGAGCAGGCCTATCTGCAGTATTAATCTTGGTTATGGCCTGCGCGCGGACCGTTCTCCGTTATAGATTACTCCACACTACAAACCTTTTCTCTTCTCTTCTAGAGAGGTGTCAGGACAGTGATGCCCATCCATCTCTATGCGTCTCTCACAAAGCCTTCTGAGACTGACTCACCCTTCAGTGGAAATGCAACATGGGACAGTTATAGAGAGTTATGGGGGAGAGAGAAAAGGACAGACAGAGAGATATGAAGATTATAGATGAAACCATTTTTATGACATATTAAGATGATGTCATGGAATGAAAACCAGGGAACCACACTGCTTTCGATGGAGATACAACATAAGAGAATCAATAGGAGATGAGTTTGGTATTAAGAGTCCTTCTGCCATCTACTGGTCACAGATTGATAACACATGCAGGTCCACAATATCAATCAATCAAATATATTTTATAAAGCCCTTTTTACATCAGCAGCTGTCACAAAGTGCTTTCACAAAACAACCAGCCTTAAATAAAAAAAATCTCTCAAATTATTTCTATATTCTACTTTGAGGAAAGGGTGGTTGAAATAAGCAATTATACAGAAACAAAATAATACACATTGTTTAAGTCAAAATGACTTAATTGCCTATACATTTGTGCAAAAACAATATTAAAGGAAGCCACTAAATACAACAAAAGAGCATTTGTACACATGCTGTCACTGCTCACACAGTGCCCTCTGGTGGAAAACTAGTAGATTAGAATGATATATAGTCTTCTCTCCACCTAGGCAACAATATCAACACCTGATATAAATATCTTTAGCTATGTGTTATATCAGGATATTGGAAATGCGCCCATCAATCTGGTTTGTACTCGTGGGGATTTTCTCATAAGGGTAAAGCCATAATGCGAACCATATTTCAGCACTATCTGAGGAAAGAGCTCCGTAATGGGAATACCGGAGTTCACCAGCCAGTGACATCATCCCCCCTTTTAGATTATTAAACAAATTCAGTATACCCTGAAACATTCATTATTTTAAGGTAAAAGCAAAATAGGGTCATCCAATAACCAGCCAACAGCGTGCATGCTTTCAAGCAGGGACATCGCTAGATCTATTTTAGGGGGGCTTTAGTACAACAATTAAAAGGTATTTTTAATATACAGTAGATGTTCATTCAATCAAGTAGGATTGTTCCAAAAATGTCTAAACTTATAATGTAATTGTTTCTCCATCACACCAACACATTCAAAAGGTTTATTTAATTCTGGAGTTTTTTGTTTCAATAAACAATGGGCCATGGAAACCTGTGTCCCCTGGTATATCAAGAAGAAATGTACCCAAAATTACAAAAGGTTTAGAGTCCCTGAATGAAATTGTACACACAATATAGTTTTGTGTTTCTCTTCCCAGCCATTAACATCCTTTAGTTTTTTACTGTGCATTTTCCCATCACAAACTGTGAAATTTCTAACTCTATAGAAATTATATTAATATTATCAACGGATATTGGCTCAGCATAATTATATTTTTACAATCAAAATAATATTGTTTTACAGATGAAAAATTATATATTAAAGGTTTCAGTTAGCCAAAGTGCTGAAGCCCTATTATATTTCTTGGCGTTTATTATTATTGGTTTTCTTCTTTGCCCTTTTTGATGAAAAATGCAATCTTTTAAAATGCCTGATATCTCTTGATCTGTTTGACTCAGTGGTAAAATGCCACAGACATGTTGAGAGACATGAATCTAGCTAAGCTGTAAAGTATGGTTCACTTGGCCTAATTGTGGCACTGATGGACTGAAAAAAACTTTCAAGTTCAATGCCTCATTGCGGCCATACTGTTTAGATCTTGTCAAGAATTACCTCAGTGTTATGTACCAAAGCTGATGGAAGACACAAACGCTCTTGTGCAGAAGTAGAAATCTAGTCAATGTCATTAAAAAAAATGATGTCGTCCAAAATACATCATGAATTGCACATAATGTGTTCCATGCAGAGTTATACATTTGGCAAGTGTAGGAAGGAGTACAGAATAAGCTCATCATAGTCAATGTGTCCAATTGTTCCTGACATTTGCAGAGTGTTGCACACAGCTGAAGCCCATCAACGCTGATCACAGCATTATTAATGTTATTGTTTTTGATCACACCAACACAATTAATAGGTTTATTTAATTCACAGTGGACGTTCATTCAATTGACAGGGAAGCTGTTTCATTCAGACATTGCTCAAATCCGTGCCCCCCGTTATTTGTGAGTGATTATATATTTTTAAATGTTATAGTGTTATTATGTCTATCTCTCTCATTCTCTCCTTCCCATCAACACATTCAGTAGTTTCATTTCATGTGGGAACACATTTATATTCAATACAAATGGGGATTCCTTTTCTGTCAGCCTCCGCCAAAAACTGTCCCCCGTCAATCAAGTAGGATTGTTCCAAAAATGTCTAAACTTATAATGTTATTGTTTCTTCATCAAACTAACACATTCAAAAGGTTTATTTAATTATTGAGTAGATGTTCTTCAATAAACATTGGGCCCTGGAAACCTGTGTCCCCTGGTATATCAAGAAGTGTCCCTCAATGAAGTTGTACACACAATGTTGTTTTTGTTGCTCTTCCCAGCCATTAACATCTTTTAGTTTAAAAAAAGATCAAAATATATATATTTTTTTATTATGCATTTTCCCATTACAAACCGGGAAATTTCTAACCCTATAGAACTTTTATTAATATTACCAACTGATATTGGTTCAGCATAATTACATTTTTACAATCAACATAATTTAACATAATCCATGTCCCCTATATCAAGAAGAAATGTACCCCAAATTTCCCTCAATGACATTGTACACATGACCTTTTCATTGCAAGCAATATGCTCCACCAATTGAGCTATAGAGTCACACAGTTAGAAAAATTAGACGTAATTTACTTTTATTCAATAAACAAGGGGACAACATTTCCCCTCTGGGGAAATCCTTTCCCTCTGTGGGAAAGGGATTGTTCTAAAAATGTCTAAAGTTATAACTTTATTGTTTCTCACTCAAATGAACACATTCACAGGTTCATTTCATTCTAGAGTAGAGTTCAAGTCAATAAAAAGGGGGATGTTGTCCATCAGCCACTGGCAAAATATGTGCCTTACAATTAATTGAAAGGGATTTTTCCAGAAGTAGCCAAACTTATACTGACCCCAGTGATATTAAACCATACAAACGCTGACGTTGCACAGTGCTCTACAAACTTAACCACACAGTAAATAGTTATAGCCAATGAAATATATGGAGTAGATTTTCATTCAGTGAAACTGGGGGCACGATTTCTGCCAGCCAGCCAGCAAAATCTGTGACCCAGGTTAAATCAACAGTGATTTTTCCAAATATTACTTAACATAAGCAGTTTGGTCTATTTTATGTTTTCATGGCTTATTTGATGTTTTTATTATTGTATTTGTTTTTGTTCTACAGCATTTTGTCACTGTCATTTTTCTTTGTTAAGCACATTGCATTACATCTATGTATGAATTGTGCTATATAAATAAACTTGTTTCTTGCTTCTCCCTCTCCCTCACCAACACAATCAACAGGTTCATTATATTGTAGAGTATAATTTCATTCAATTAAAATGGGAGAAACCATTTTTGTAAGACACTAACAAAATATTAATATAATGGGATTTATCTAAAAGATAACTAAACCTACACTTACCCTTGCAGGATTCAAATTCACAACCTTTGGCTTTGGTAGCACACCGCATGAGATTGTAATTCATTGAAACTGAGGACATGGTTTCTGTTATCAATCATCAAAACACTTGCCCCTTGTCAATAGAGTCTGTTCCTAAAATTATGTTACTGCTACTGTTAATGTTTCTGTCTCTCGATAACACATTCTATAGGAAGAGTATATTTTCCTTCAATAAACAATGGGGCACCGTTTCTGCCAGCCCCTGCAAAATACGTGACCCCTGTCAATCAACAGTGATTTTTCCCCAAATTATATAACTTATCCCGTTGGTTGTCCCCCTCACCAACACATTCAACAGGCTCATTTTCTAGAGCAGACACTTTCTAGAATAGATCAAGATGATACCTGACGATTTCAGCTGCCACTCTGCTGACCCCCCCTCCCACGTCTGTCCCTGTCCCTGTCCATCTGGTCATGCTTCTGATCTGAACTAGGTTAAAATAGATTCTGGACACAGCCCACATTCATGTATTAATTATTACAATTTGGACTCTAAATGTGTTCACCCGGCACTGGTCACCCCTCTGAGCCTATTTCCTCTATAGGTTTCTTCCTAAATTCCGGCCTTCTTAGGGAGTTTTTCCTAGCCACTGAAATTCAACAATACTGTTGTTTGTTCCTTGGGGTTTAAGCACTTTGTGACAACGGCTGATGTAAAAAGGGCTTTATAAAATACATTTGATAGATTGATTTGAAAATGTATAGTGTTATTGAATCTTTCTCTATTCTTGGACAAATGATGCTTTCACATTTTAACGCAAATGACAGAGACTCCAATGCCAATAAGATTTATCGCAAATGACAAGCCACACAATAAACTAATTAGCCCCATCTTCATTCACTAGGACAGGTGAAAATTACATTCAAAAAGGACATTTTGGAATTGTTAGAAATCATCCATTTCGTGTAGTGGTTGTAATAATGATCGCGTACCCGGTTGTCAAGGGAGAGAGTAGATCATTTGTTTATTGCAGCATTAGATAGCCTTGTTCATGAGGTATCGGACTTGGTCTTCCTTACACAACCTCAGTCCCATCTCACTCAGTTTCTTCTCACTGTAATGTTGGTTACCAGCTGAAATATACATTTAACGGTGTGTCTTAATAGCAAAGATCCGGTTTCCAAGACAGTAACCCCCATGCCAAATGGTCAATCTAAACATTCTTGTGGTTATCAAAGCGCAACCTACAGAGAGAATCTAAACAGAGATGTTTCTGTTGTTCTCATTATCCAGGCACATTCACTTCCAATAAAACGTACATTCATATCGTAGTTGTTAACGCTCAGATCCCACAAAATCAACTTTGCCATTGTCCGCTATTCAAATATGGTCTATTGGGTGGTACTTCGATCATTAATGTTTATTTGTAGTGCACCTGTGAAATATATCCATCTGAAATATATCAATATAAAATGATTGGTTTAGAACAGTAAGTGGCAACCCTTTCTAGCCTATTGAAACAAACAGAGCAGTGCATTCCCCTCCCCAAAATATCTTTTGCATACCTACACTTAGTTTTGACTGGGATTGGTGGTGATGTCTGAGACAGGCTGAGGTTACTTTGGAACATACTCAAGTCACTTTTCCAAAACTACCTGTGCACTTTATCAAAAATCACTTTGCAGATGCTTGGCAATCATTTCTGAACCAACTGCCAGACAGTGTCTCAGGGAAGCTCACCTGAGTGCTTGTACTCAACAGTGTCTGGACCTGATCGCAGTTTAATGTTGTAGCTGAACTTTATTTGCCACTTCAATGCAGGAGAAGGGTGCTCTTTATGGATGTCAAAGTTGTGAACCTAGTTCCTCTATTGTGGTGGTGGTTGGGTTACGGTATGGCCAGTGTAAGTCCTTGACTTGCCACTAACATCCACAGAAAACTTCACCAGCAGAACTACAAAGCACACTGCAAGTTTCAAACCTTCAGTTGGTCACAGGATGGCCAGATTAGTTCAGGTAGGAACCTGCAGAGTTCTGTAAAAATATATTGTGGAATGAGAAGCACTCAGTCACGAATTGTTAAGCCTGCACACTGTTCAAACCTCTGACCATAAACTTTGATTGTACTGACCTCACTTCTGGCAAGGTCAGACCCCGGACATGGCCAACAAAATGTTCCCCACTATCTTTGTTGGAGCTAAGCTCATTGGTCAAAATTCCATTTAGCGACAAAAATGTCAGAAGTGGGTTGCCTGGGTAAATGCAGCAATGGCCTGGCCAGCCATTGTGCAGATCCGGGAGGGGGAGCCAAGGACCTAGTTTTGGTATACGCCCAAGTTTGCTGATTCCTGCTGCTGGTCACAGACCAAGGTGGAATTGGCCCAGCATTGTTCAGGAAGCCTAATGGATAACTTGACAAAGAGCTGCGCATGCAATATAAATATTTTATGGTGGTTTCCTTATGAACCTATACAGTGACACTGACAGGGGGGGGCAAACGGTAACGTTCTCACAGGCCCAGGCTACGGGGGGCCCATTTGGTTGGCTTAAATGTAATTATTTATTAGTCAGACAATCTTGGTATTAAGTACTACCTAGCTAAAACATTAAACAGTAAACGTTTATGACCTTTTTTTTAACAGTAACACCATTGCTATTTATTTTTTTTGGCCTGTGGTTTGGGTTCTAAACATTCAACTTTGTCCTGGGCCCTGGGATTCCTGTCGACATCCCCTTCATTTATGATTTGCGCTAAGCTATAATAGCAAGCTGTTTTACAATTTTACAATATGGATATTTTGTTGTGAAAAAAGTATTTGTAAATGTTCAAAAACAAAACCAAAAAGTCTTAAATGATCAAGTTGATGAATAGGCTGTTTGTCCTATAGCTGAAAAAAATACAAAGAAATCAAATGATCCTCTAAGCACAGTTTATTAAAAAAATTATGGACAGGCCTACATTTGAACAGCTCCTCTACAGCTTTAGTGCATTACTGTGAAAGTATTACGACACCCATGTATTCTACTTCTCTGAAGTCCAAACAGTTCAGTCATGACAGTGGTTTTTGCATGACAACATCTTTGAGAGGGCATTCCTGTGATAAAATCTGATTTCACAAAGTAAGTCAAAGTCACTGTAGCCTACATATGCTGTCACACTTGTTCTAGCTCAAACAACTTGAGTTATTTTGTTTTATTGTCGTACCAGAACTCTCAGGAAACAACGTGAATTGCACATTTGGTTACCCTGCTTCAATACAATGCACAGATGCCTTATATCAGCAGATTCTATATACTGTAGGGAGATGGTCACTGCAGAATCAACTGCACACGAGTTGAGGATCCAGGGCCTCTGCATGGTGCAGTGACTGCTTTGTGGTACAGTGGTCCAAGTCACTGCGTTGCATGCAGTTGTGTCATTGCGGTTAAGTGTTTGAATCCTGAACACGTCATGCCGAGTATGACCAGTGGACGGAGCGACTAAATGGACTCAGTGCTGCTAGAGTGGACAGGTGACTATTGGACCGGGCTACCTTGTCTCATTGTGTTCTAGCCCCTCCTTATGGTAGGTCAGGCTTATGAGGGCTCAATTGTTGTTGCTCAAAGGGGAATGTATTACTTGAGCCTGTCTGTACAGTTTCAGGTAATAAGCGAGCAATGTGATGAGAACCAGACTGGCTTGGGGAGGTAACATTTGGAAGAGACATGTTTTGATCTTCCACTGTCCACAACCGCTGTAGAATTGTTAAGATTAGATTTAGCCGAACCACGAATTGAACATGGGAAAAAGATTGAGAGAAGAGAAATATGAGGCCCAAATTAATACCTTGCCTTCGGTTGTGACAATTTTAATAAAATGATAACGTTAAATATTTTATGTACATGATTTAGAAAAGCACACACAATTCAATTTAGGGTCCTACACTTCGCAGTGCCTCTAAGATCATAAAACCAAGCCTTGAAGCCAAGAAACTTTCTGTAGACCTCAGAGATTTGTGAACCGTCTCATGGCATAGATCTGGGGAGGTTGTAAAATCATTTTCAAAGCACTGACAGAAGCATGGAAGAAGTTTGGAACCACTAATCCTCTTCCTAGGTCAAAGCAACTGGACAGGACGGGGCTTAGGTCAGTCTGTTGACTAAGAACCCAATGGCCACTCCAATCGCTCATCAGAGTTTCTGTGCAGAGATGGGAGAACCTGTGGCTTCAGGACAGAATATCCTTGAGTGGACCAGCCAGAGGTCTGATTTCAACCCTGACTTGATCGATGGCGCGATGACCTGAAGATCATGGTTTATGGATTTATTTGATTTGTTTGTGCCAGCCGCAATTTTTTGTTAACTTTGTTCAGCTGAGTCTTGCGAACCAGGCAATATAAGTCATTACAGTAAATGCAATACCAGAATGTGTCATTTGCAGTGTTTTTGCATGTTGGGGTGCCCAGGCGCTTGTGGTATTTTGCCTACACCGCAGTTAAGGATTGTATCCAGGTGTTCAGCATTGCACGTGTGGCACCGCTTTACTTTGCTCACAATAGCTGTGTTACCACACCCCCTTGTCTTATTGCATAAGTACATGTTACAACTTTCCATTACGAGTAATATTGTAATGTAGCATTTTACCTTTGTGTCCCGTAACTGGTTAGAAACTACCCCCTCCCTTCTGGCTCCCCACCCTACTCCACCACCCCTCTTCCCGACTGCTCTCCTGATGGGACTTTGATTGCCAGGCCTGTTGTGTATCTCTGACTATGGAAGGTAATTTATGTAGCCAATCTAGCGTTCATTTGTCAACCATCACTCTTCATTTGGGTGCCTGCAGGATACACATATGCAGGTCTCCGGGGCCTTGACATATGTTGTTTTGTTATTTTGATTGCAATTAGCGGATGTGTCTGCGTAATATGAAATGGTGGAACGGGGCCATGGCAATATGGCCATCAAACCGAAAGACTGGGAGGGTGGCAGAAAGAAGTGGGGGGGGAGAGACAGAGAGACAGACAGAGAAACAGAGAGTAAAGAGAAAAAGATGAGACATTGAGGCAAAGGGACCAGAACTCTACCTGCATTGACACTCACAAATTACAATGTTAAATCCATACTTGATTTCTACTAGCCGTGTACATAGTTAGGACATTCTGAGGACACTGTGCTGTGGTCTCTGGTTTGCTGGGTAACAACGCACTACCTACTGCTCGGAGATGTTCTTAGCTCTATACCGCAGTTTCTGGGCGTTTGTCCCATGCAGGAGAAGTTTGCCCTTTCACCAGGTGTGTCCTTTTCCCAGAATTCCCTCCAGCTCACCTGACCAGCTGGTGCCAGTGGGCATGAAAATGAATCCTCTGGGCACCACCCCCACTCTCCTGGACACACACACAGAAACACTAACACACACACACACACAGACACACACACACACATATACAACCTCCTTATTACTCGCCCCAGATTGGCCATCTTCCGCCCAGATGCCTGTAACCTCCCTCTGCCCCCTAAATGCAGAATTATTGTGATTAGAGTGTGATTGACGGCGTTGGTTATTAATTCTAATCTTGGGCACATATGTGGGGTGATGGGCAGAGGGCAGGCGGCTGTGTGTGCCAAGCGGACGCCACTCAGAGGCTAATTCACTCTGACACGCTATCAGAACACGGTCACATCCAGTCCCCTGATAGTGGCACAGCCCATGTGAAACACTGACGCTCTCAGGGAGGAGAGGCAAGGATGGTTGTCTCAAATGAGTCTAAAATGCACAAATCAGTCACAGCACATACTCAGACCCCCTCAGACACACATACTACTCCGTCTCAAAAAGGGAAAATGACGTTTAAGTTTAAAAGTCACTTTCTGAATTAGTTGAAAGGTCTCTCATTTACCTCTTGAGCATTATGGTTTGACAGGAATCTAGGGCTGAGTGGTGGGTAAAAAAGGAGGAAATTAGAGGGGGATTTTTAAAATCAACTCCCTTCTCTAACTCAAGTTGCTTTCACTCTTACTACCTCAAGATGGTTTTGGTGTTAAAAGGCCAGAGGGGCGTTGATTAGCACAAAAGTGGTTGTTGAGTTATAAAGGTTATTTTAGAAAATTAGTTGATGAAAACTCTTCATGTCAGGATTATACTTGGCAGAATAAATCATGGTAATGAAGTGGATTTTTTCCTTTCGTATGTCCTGTTCTGAAAAACATGGTCAGGACACGAGGTAAAGTATATAGCTTGGATTTCTGACACCCAAGAAAAATGTAGGTTTGCAGTCCGTCGACAAAGAACAAATCCTTATTTTTCAATAGGGGGCACTGAAACACCATATGTTTTTGTGGAATATCTTTGTGTGGTTGTGAAATCTTCTGTCACCCATGATGGAACAACTCCGTCAACAACAAGGAAATCACCTTTGAAATCTGGTAGATTTAACTACAGTACGTCAGTCTCACGGAATAACTGATATTTGGGAGTCTGGGCGATGTTCATAGAATGACACTACATGACCTGTAGATTGCAGACCTAGTGTGGGGCATCTGATCATTCAAAAGGGGTACTCATTTTTAAATCACGTAGGTTATTAAACAATGAGAAAAGCATAAGTTCTGTATTCAGTTGGCGGTATCAGTACACTTACTGACCACCTTTATGTCATTACCATACTTATGTCATGACCATACTTATGTCATGACCATACTTATGTCATTACCATACTTATCTAATTACCAGATTCTCTCATCTTTATTTATTCAGATTGTAATAGACATGACAGAAATAGACTGTAGGATGAAAATCAAATGAAATTCTTCATAGACTTAAGGTTGAGCAAGATGCTGATGTATTTAGAAAAGAGCCAATTACGGGGAAGCAGCTTGTGAATTTATTTACCAACTCCGGTATACATTTATTTTGATGCTTTGTGAGAGAAAATGTTTTTTATGCATGTATAAATATCTATACAAAACTAGTGAACTAAATTAATAAATTGTGTAACTTAAGAAAGATTTGTTTAAAGTTTAAATTAGTCATTTAAGGTAAGAAAAAAGAGATACAAAGCTCAATGAATGTCAAAAGTGTTTCTAAAACACACTTATACAGACTTTTGATGAAAGAAGATGCAGTCTGTTACGTATACGTATATTAAGTTATGTCAGTTAATATTTATGGCATTATGTATCCGCTTTGTGTTGATAAAATTTATCTAAAATGGATAATAGTCTTGTGTACTCTGGTAATGACTGTTTGTAGTCTGATTGACTAAACGTAGAAATTCTTGTAGGTCAGTGATTCCCTGGACCGAGCGGACTCCAATCACACGGTGATTCCAAACAGAGAAAGTTTCTACAGATACAGTGCAGTACGCATGCTCATAGACTGACACAAGGATGGGTGAAGGTGTTAGTAAAACATCGGTCCGCGTGCGAGGGGGCTGTGAGCAAGTGATGGCTGCAGAGTGTCTCTGGTAATGGACAAAAAGACTAGGAACATTTAATGGAGGCCTGGTGAAGCAGCTCTATTCAATTTGTCAGCATGACTATTCATTGGGTAGGAGAGGCCGCACACTATCATTTCTCCATCTCGCCCCTTTGTGTCAGCGTGTGTGTTTATCAACGTCAATGAAAGTAAAAGAAAAAGGGCAAGAGAGAGAAAGGGTAAAAAGAGAGAAAAAGGAAAAGATAGAGAAAGTACCTAATTCCTATCTTCCCATGCACTCTTAGAGTCATTATGCTTGTATGTATAGAGAAAATAAAACACATCTGTTATGGCAGATACCGCTGCCTGACTCTAAATGGAGTTCAAATTGCCTGAAATGAGCAAAGGATGAAAAAGAGGGAGCAAAAAGCGAAGGAACGAGAGAAAAGGAAATATGGAGAATTTCTTCCCCAGAGAAAATGACTAATGGCTATTTCTGCTGAAGCCCTGTGCAATCTTGTCAAACTATTCAAAAGAAGAGGCTGCCTAATATGGTAGTGCATTTTCTGCCCGTTGTGTAGTCCTCTCACAGATTCTTTCTAAACGTTGCATTTTCCAGCTCTACCTGCCATATCCCCTTTAATTCTCCCCATATCTTCCTCCACTTAACTTCATCTCACCTCGTCTCCTTCAATCTGTTTGTCCATCTTCTCTCCATCCCTCTCTCTTTCTCTACCAGCCCTCTCTTACCCCCTCTAAATACCTCCCAACCCTCCCCCTCTCTCCCCTTAATCCCCTTCTCCTCCACTCCTCTCTCCCCTCTTTCTCCCTTTCCTGTCTTTGCAGAGATGGACACAAGGGCAAAGAGAAGTGTGGGTATAGCTAATCATGGGGAGGTGATCTACATATTCAGAGAGTCATGAATCTTCTATAAGCTGCTAACTGCCAAGTCACTCATCTGACCTCTGCCAAGTCACTCATCTGACCTCTGCCAAGTCACTCATCTGACCTCTGCCAAGTCACTCATCTGACCTCTGCCAAGTCATTCATCTAACCTCTGACCCGCCACTCCCTCTCTGCAGACAAGGGCACCCTAATAGCCCTCTACACCTCACTTTCTCTTTTAAACCCTTTTTTATTTCCTTTACTCCATGTAACACTCCTCCTTTCGCTCCCTGAAACAACTATCTCTACCATTCGATCAATCTATTCTATATTTAGTTATTTGATGTCCCTTACCTCTCACCAAATAACTATACTGCCTATTCTCATGAATACTAAATCACAACTACACTTACTATCCAGGTGGATACCAAACAGAAATAACACTGTCTATACTGGTGAATACCAAATCACACCTATACTGCCTTCACTACAATACCAAATCACAACTACACTGCCTTTACTGTTGAATACCAAATCACAACTACACTGCCTTTACTGTTGAATACCAAATCATAACTACACTGCCTTTAATACTGAATAGCAATTCACAACTGCACTAACTTTACAATTGACTACCAAATCACAACAACACTGCCTTTATCAGTGAATACTAAATCTTAACTACATTGCCTTTATCAGTGAATATTAAATCACAACTACATTGCCTTTACAATTGAATACTAAATATATACACTGCATTTATTAGTAAATATTTTATTACTACACTGCCTTTATTAATGAATACTAAAAACAACATGCCTTAAACAGCAATACATGAGTGGGGGTGTATATGGCCAGTACTGAGAGCTATATGTACACACGGCACATCACTGAGTGTCTGGACACAGCACATATACCTGTTATGGAAATATACCACAAACCCTTAGATGCTATTTGGCAGTATGAACTGTCTGTGCTATATGATCTCATACACCTCAGGTTTCAGCCAATCAGCATGCAGGATTCAAGCTACCCAGTTAATAATCACAACTACACTGCTTATACTGGTGAATATTGAATCACAACTACACTGCTTATACTGGTGAATATTAAATCCCAACTACACTGCTTATACTGGTGAATATTGAATCACAACTACACTGCCTATACTGGTGAATATTAAATCACAACTACACTGCGTATACTGGTGAATATTAAATCACAACTACACTGTTTATACGGGTGAGTATTAAATCACAACCACACTGCTGTTTGTACTAGAGGGTTCTATTGTAAAGATGATAAAGTGATGATATTTGAAGTCAAATATGGGAATACCCCAGACCTATTCATATATATATATATATATATATATATATATATATATATATATATATATATATAGAGAGAGAGAGAGAGAGAGAGAGAGAGAGAGAGAGAGAGAGAGAGAGAGAGAGAGAGAGATGGAGCGAGGCGTGGATATCCAAGAGGAAGGAGTTAAAAGAAGGCATGTGTTGAAGTAGTCCGGCAGACACCAGCCCTCTTCATCTTATTGACGTGGGTCGTGTCAGCCAGGCTAATGTTGAAGTAGCTCTTGATCATAATTAATAGCCGTGGTGCATTATGGATTCTGGTCATAAATAGTGTTCTGAGGTGAGGCAGGCACTTTAACAGCCCTCGCCGCCGACACGTCAACATTTAACGACAGTCACAACCCCGGTAGCACCGCACCGATCCATTATTAACCACAGTCCCATATGCAGACTAGAATCCCCTCTCGGTGCAGCAGCCGTTAGCCCCTACCTAATGATCCCACAGGGTTTGGAGCAAGTGAGTGTTCCTCTCTTTCTCTTCCGTCGTTTTTCCTCTCTCCATCACAGTTCTAATGTGAATGTGCCATCCTGAGCTGACAGCAGAGACCTGTCAGCCCTCACGTCAGGACAGGTGACAGACTCTACAAAGCCCCCAACTCTCGCTCTGGGTCTCACTCTCTCTCTCATCATTACTATGATGCTGTTTTTAAAGGATTTCGGTGTCCTAAGCTAAAAACATTAGTTACAGGAGTACCAGGAGAGACAATGTCCAAGTGGCATGAGAGCAATGTTTCATTTATTCAATTAGCTAACGAGGCGAAGAAGCCAGACGCGAGCCAAGGATTGATGGAGGAGAGCAACTTCTCCCAGCAGGCAGCGCTTACTCAGGAGTTTCTATTTTCTTTCCCTTTAACCAGGAGAAAGTTAGAGATGTGAAAGAAAAGGGGACTGAGAGAGAGATGGGAAATGGGAAGGAAGAGTCACAGGAGAGTCAAAAATAGACTGAGCTTTAACATGTCAGTTATTTTACCAGTTGTTCTGAGTAAACAAATAATGACTCATGCCATACGGTACTGGATGTCCAAATGGGAGACAAATGTCACTAGAAATCTTAGGACACATCTTGTCTGACACAATATATTAAACCATGACGCTGATGGCCAGTTACTCCACTAACAAATCGCATTGCTGGGTAGAAGAATGTGTCCTATTGATGTACCTTGTTGCAAGTATATTGAGTTTGTTCCTGTGGTGATTTTGTATTTTTTATGCGTTGTTATCACATTGCAAAAAATTTGACATGGTTCCTTTAAAATTCTAATTACCGTACTCTGAGGGAGAGCACTTTGTTGCTACGCTGGCTAGCCCTGTGGCCGAGTTCGAGTCCTGACATTACATGCTGACATTTAGAAGGATTCCATAAATGGCCACCATCAGGAATGGCTACATCTGCTCCTGTCAGTGAAGGCAGGGATTTGATCTTTGAGGGCACAAGTGATTGAGAAGGCCAATGTGTGTGTGTGTGTGTGTGGCAGCGATGGTAAACGGTGTATCTGTTTGTGTCACAGTCGGGTCACCTTGGTGCTCTGGTAGAAGTGGGTCAAGATGGGAATACCTCTGCACCCATCTGGATCACCATCCAACCCCATTGACCGCAGGGACAGTAGGGGATGCAGGAGAATGGAGCGGAGAGGAGCGGAGGAAGGGCAAATAGGTGGAAAGGCAAGGAGAAAGAGGTCAAATGGTTAAAGGAGAGTGGGATGTTAGTAAAGATCATGGCGGGAAATAAAAGCAGCCTGTGGTCCCAGAAGACCAGCTGTCTCTGTGTTTCCAGTGACTGTAGACCCATGAGCTGTCTGAACGGAGTTATTAAAGCTGTGTGCTCACAGACAGGGCCTCTCAGCTGTAATGGATTACCTGGCCATGTTCCTCTCCCAACCCAGCCCTGTTTGGCTAGCACCTGTACACACACACACGCACACACACACGCGCACACACACGCAGGCACACACACAGGCACAGACACACACAGGAATGTGAGTAGATAGCAGGAGGCTGCCAAAGGCCTCCAGGATCACTGGAAGGGCAGATTAATATCCACACTGACTGATGATAAAAACGTCAGGGAACGACGTACACACACACAACACACAGTATGAACTGACGGCGGGCTAGCGGGGCCAGAGAGCAACCTGCTGCCAAGTGACAGACACACATATACACGTTGCTGACCCTCTGCCAAGCACACATAAGCCCACTCACACACACCTTACCCCCCTGAACAATGCAATCTGACCCCCCAAGGCACTGCACACTGACTGCAGTCATTTCTCCCTGTCACCCCACAGCTGGTCCCACTATCTGTCACTGTATGCTGTTTAGAATGTTGCTGAATTCATCACATCTGATAATATCATAATCATATACTGTCGAAAGTGAGATGACACCATTCCAATAGACATTTGCCTGTTACATGTAGTATTTCATAAGTTTGAAGAAACACCTATTTGACCGAAAGGTTTGCAGAGCGGCCTTCAATTTAAGTTGTGTACACTGTTTACTTTATTTACTTAATGAAACCAAAATGTATAATCATGCATTATTTGTAATAGGGGATATCTGTAGATAAGTGGCGCTTGTTGAAATAAATGTAATGCCCACAGCCCTGAGGAAAACACTCCTAGAAAAAGAAAATCCCCTAAATTCAAAATGATCTTTGTTGTGTTCAGGATTCTATCAAATACATCTGTGTTTAAGACACACTGCTGACCAGATCTGGCTTTTTTTTAACACTTTCCACATCTTTTTATTTTTCTACCTAATGCCTCACCTTTCATTTAATTTATCCTAGAAGAACTTCTGGGAATAATTCACGTGGATCCGGATTACGTCTGCTATTTGGAAGACTTGACAGCCTAAAATGACCTGTATTCTCTGGACCTTAAACCCTAAAAGATGCAGGCGAGTTGGCAAAAGAAACACAGGTGAGGTGGCGTCCTGGCCAGACAGTGACAAGCAATGAGACCACCATTACCTTCTCTATATTTTTAGGACTGAAGTGTGTTCGCTATAGAAACAACTTGGCACTCTTGGCCTGAGACTACTCTACCAACAGGCGTTGAAAAACTATAACGATGTTAAAAACCTCCCAATGTGCCTCGCCGTCGTCAGGACTGGGCGGAAGATTGAGACAGGTAAATCGTTTGAGCGGTTTGTCTTTTCAGTAACAAAAAATTGGGTGTTAAATGATAAAGTCTCTAACTAGACAGCAAAAAACCATACAATCACAAACAATTGCCGGCAATAAGGTCTCACAAAACGATCTGTGCTGATGTTACGCATGCGGGTTCGTTCGTCACAACTGAGCATAGGTCATTAAAAGTAACATCATTCTCCTGCTTTCTGCCTACAGGTAAAAAACGGAAACAAGTTGGATCAAAATCGGGCAACAAAAATACAAGATCTGCAGACCTTGATGAGATTACCACAACGGTCACTGGCCTTGTTAATGAATGCATCCCTGACCCCAACAGTTGACAGTATATACCTAAACAGGATGCTCTAAGTAACATCCGCCCTGCACTGAATGTCAGCATGGAGATACCTGTCTGTGACCTGCCCAGCGATTTAAGGTTGCCATTGCAGATACGCAAAATGCCTTGGCCATTTTGAAGTAACACTGCTATGACTATGTTATTTTGCTTTCCATAGTCAAAATTCTAACAGTTTAATATTTTACAATCTACCTGCCTACAGTTGAACACCAAGTTGTCTTCTAGCCTGTCCGTAATACCAACTGGTTAAAAGCTGACCACCAATGCCCGCCGTGGTGAAGAATTTCAAAGAAACCTGCTTAAATGAACAACTTCCAGTAGAAACATGGTGCTAGGTACAAAGAACTACAGCCTGCCTACAATCCTCCATGACCCTGTAAGGCAATGCACATACCAAACATTCTACCCCCCCCAAAAAAAGCATTCTGATAAAATATTCAACATGGTACTATTAAGAACCATAAAGGGTGAAGTACATCCCTGTGCCTTACACTGCACCATTCTTCCCTCATTCGAGCAGTTTCTTCCCTCGGCAACAAACTCTTTTGGAACACTATTATCTGCAGGTTTCGCACCAAAACCCCTCCCCCTACCAGCCCATCCTGCAATGTTTTCCCTTATTTACTAGCTCGCAGGATGCGGTGGCGGCGTGACAGTTTAGGCCTGATGGATGGCTGTGCCAGCGGAAGGGAGATAAACAGGCAGCTGATGGATCTGCTGCCGGCCCGGTGAAGACATCACGCCGCACGCTCCAGCCCGCCGCCAGACAGCTCCGAACCACGGGTGGCCAGAGGGCAGCCATCTTGTGTCCACGTGGGCCAGCGCTGGGGCCTAAACGCTCCCCGCATCTCCAGTTAAGAAGGCCCAGACTAATGAGCCAGTTTCACACAAGCCCAGAGAAGCTGATTATGAGCAGAGAGTTCCTACTGAGCTGGTGCAGGTCCAAGTCCCCATTTTCATTCCCTCTCCCTCTCCCCTCCCTTCCAATCCCCTTCCACTCTCAAAGAGAAATATGTTGTTTTGTAGTTGCCTGCCATGGTCAGTAGAGAGCACTGTTACCCTACTCTCATCACTGAATGTCTTCAAAGATCAGTGATTAGCTGCAAGGGTTAGCATTGTTGTGTGTGTGTGTGTGTGTGTGTGTGTGTGTGCGTACGCGTTTGTCTCTGAGCAGGCCTTGAGATGCTGGACTATCGGGTATCGTTCTGTAAACATTCAATTTTTTTCAGCCCGACCACTTCACTGTGTGCACCATTTCTCATATTTAGGCAGACAATTAAAATGTATTTTTAATACTGGTGAGTGAGTGACAAAGAGATACAAAATGAAAAAGAATATATCTTACATTTCAACTTCTTGGAAATAGTGTTTTAGCTTGGTTTAGTGGTTTTTGGTGACACATTTCTATTTATCACGAGCTCCTCCAAAAATAATTATATTTTCCAAATACTGAATACTGAAAAACTTGATTCTTTTTTAAATGGGTTACATTATCAGAGAAGTGTGGGCGGGGATATAGGATTTAAAGCTGTGTATCACTCGAAGGACATGTCAGCATTTATTAAATTAGATTCAACTTAATTGTCATTTAACAAGGACAAGTATAGTACAACGAAATGCAGTTAGCCTCTAACCAGAAGAGCAAATAGAAAAGGGCAGAAAAATGTACAAGTATTTACAAATATTAAAAGTATATCTATATTACAAGAGGAAAGCATAGATGTGCAGTGAAGGCAAATGCAGTACAAACAAATAATTAAAATATTTCATATTAAAGAGTTAAACATTTCACAATGCATTTATCTCTTCTTTATCTGCCAAAACAGTACTAGTGTGGAAGACCTTTAAGATTGAAATCTAACATGAAGTTGACACTTGAAACTAGTGACAGTCTGTTAACCGTCATCATGTTGTCATTAAACTATGTTGTTAGATTTCCATTACAAACTCTATGTTGAAAAATCACTTTACAATGATCCATTCTATATAAACATAAAGCGAAGACGTATCTTTCTTCATTAGTTCAAATAGTTCATAACTGTCACTCTAAACCCTACTACTCTCATCATTTGCGCCACATGCTAGATTTTCACTGGGCATCACGAAGGACTGAAAATGACTTCATTACTGACAAAACATTCTATACATGTTATAATATTTTTATAGTAAAAGAGGGATAAGACATTATTACAAATCTTACCTTGACATCAGATTGGATATATTCTCGTGTATATCAGAACCTTATGATATGTGATATCAACTATTAACAGTTGGCCCTTGTTGGAGTAATAATGGAATTCTATGGATCCCTGAAGGCAAGACCTGGAAAGGAACATGAGATGGACAACACTTGTTTGACAGAAGATGAAAGGTAGAACTATAGAATTCTGTGTCTAAGAGTTTCTCACGGTCTCTATCTGCTAAAGAAGGCCAAGTGGGAGACATTTGTTCACCAGAGTCTTTCCATTTGGATGGAGGTGCCTTGGAATGGGAGAAATGATGGCGTAGTCCGTATTGTATTTTTTATTTCAGCAAGTCATCTGTGAAACAATTTCTTTCTTTCAAGGACTACCTGGCCGAAGGCATACAATTGCAAGAGTACCTATTCACAACGCTGAAGACTCACAGAAAGTCTCATCCAACGCTACCCTTAAACAAACGAATAGCCACTGTATTTCTGCTAGTTTTTTTTACAGTAGGCCACTTCAGCATCTCAATACATAGAATTTAATGTAACAAGACCCACACTAAGAATTGCCTGAATCTGTTGTCATCATAAAATCCCCCCAACCACCCACTTCTCTCTAACTACCCCCTATCTCACCCTGTCTTCCTTTCCCCTCTCTCTCATCTCTCTCTCCATAAGGATGTGTGAAGCCGGCGCAGTGACGGTGAGGGAACTTTTTAACAGGAGGGCCGTGGAGCTAGGCGCTAGCTGTGAAGAGTCGCCTAATTAAAAACTGCATGAATATGCATGAGACACTTGTACTGCTCACACTAATTACATATTCGGAGAGGATTGTCAGAGGCAGCGCGAGGCGGTGGCGTGAGTGGTCCTCACTGATGTCTAACTCAGCCCTGCGTGCTGACAGAGAGACACGGGGAGTCAGGACATCTCAATAAAACCACAACACCTCGATAGCAAGAAGCATCGACAGTACCACAGAAGCGGTGCTTGGGACATTCCTGGTCGAAAGGCTTAGAAGAGAAAGGTTTTTAAAGACAAACACGGCAAACTCTCTGGCAGCTGTATGGCTAGAGGAGGCTATGCTGGTGCTTGTTCATGTTATCGAATGAAGTGCATGAATGTGAGGATCCAATTCCTATGTAAGCTACTTATGACTGCTTACTCTGTTCTCTACACTTAGTAACTGGGTAATTAAGGCAGTCCAGCATGAGCCTTACTGTGTTACGAAGGACCCGCCATTCTGTTGCCCATTGTATTCTAAAGAGGCATTCTAAGAAGGAGAGAGAACGAGAAGGGGATGAAGATAGAATGAGAGAAAGATGGAGAGCAAGAGAGGCAAATATGATAGGCTGGTTAATCACCACTTTGCCCGGCTAATGTGGAGCCCCTGTGGCAACAGAACATGTTTTATTCAGAGACTTATTACATTCCAGTTCAAGACTGATACTTAGCAGTTAGCACTGCTAGAATTAGCTCACCCATAGGCAGTTAACATTATAGCATGCTAAACATCCCACACAGTTATTTTTTCAATCAGTTTGGTGTTGTTTTCAGCAAGTACAGCATGTGGTGAATTTTCAAAACTCTCAGTGCAGAACTCCAACACCAACACACTGGTAACACAGCCTATGCTCGAAACCTTTTATTGAGTATTTTGTAGTCTGGAAACTGACTGAAATACTCCACACCATCCTTCCTCTAAAATTCTGTATGTAAGTGTACAGTGAAATACCATGAGAAGATTGATTTAATCACAAACATGAGATAATATATTTTTATTTAGCTGTTTTAACAACCAGTTAATCCCAAAGAGAAATAAATGTTTTGAGAAAGAGAAAGTTTCTGTATAATATCATTTTCTATAAGCCTATGGATTTTTTCAATAGTAAATACACACTGCACTACTTGCTTCCGAATTACAAAAATGAAAATCGAAATTCCATTATTTACATATCCCATGTGTAATCAACGGTGTGATCAGTGAAGATGTCTTACACAATAATTGATTACAAAAATAAATGTATCGTCTAGATATAATTAATTACCAAATGGGCTAGACCAATCACCACCAACAACTGAATAAGTGTAATAGAAAATGCTCAGTTACACCATAGTAGGCCTTCACTAGCATCAGACCGACAGATCCACTTATTCCCTATGGCAGACAGACAGATCTGTCTATTCCCTATGGCAGACAGACAGATCCGTCTATTCCCTATGGCAGACAGACAGATGCTTCTACTCTGCATGGCAGCCAGACAGCTCCTTCTAGAAGCAAAAGCACTACACGGAGAGTGGTCAAACTTGTCAGGCAGGAGAAAGGAATCTGACTGGAATGCACAAGGACAAGTGGTGACATGATAGGACTGACATCAGGTAGATTTGCGGCAACAGAAGGATGTGTGCTCACATTTTATGGTGTACAGTGCACGTGCATGCATATGTTTACGTGTGTATGTGTGTGTGTCAGGCATTATGCGACTACATGCTGGCCATATGGAAAAGACAATGAAGTAGAGTAATTAAAACAGAACAAAGAGAGAAGCACAGCACCATAATTAGAACACTGATTAATCAGCTGATAATTTTATCTTGATTAATGTGACTGATTTTCTCTTCGTATTGACCCCAGACAGTCGGGCCTGGTCCAATTAAATTTAAATTATGCTTCAGAAATCTGTCCAGTCCCCCCGCCCCGCCACACCAGCTTCCCTTTATCCAACCCCCCAGTCACCAAAAACCTTGTCACATGCTGAAATGTAATTGTTTTAGGATGAACATTGTGTAAGAGGAAGGATATTCAGTCAGTCAAGTTATTTACAAACACATACTAATGTATAGCAGTACAAGCACAGGACAGATAAAAGGTCATCTCACACACGCACGCACAGGTCATGTTTGTGAATATGTTTAAATTGTACACGTCATAGGATAACAGAAACCCTCTATTTGTGAAGCCGTTCAGTGATTTGATCAATCCAAAGCTACCAAGGCAGCCCATTCATTTGTATGCTAGTGGCTAATCATCTATCATTTAATAGATTGACACACCTGCATGGGTATATTCTCCCAGCAGCCCAAACTGCCATTCAACGGTGAATGCGGTCATCCCCCGGTCCGTCCTTCAAGTCCTTCCCCGTCCGATGACACATCTAACGTCAAAGCCAGCCATAATCGCTCCCGTATAACACAATGGCAGGTGCATTTACTCTGTCAATTAAAACGCGGGGAGGGAAACAGTTGGAGTATTAAACGAGAAAGCAGCACTCTCTTCCGTACACCCTCTCCTCCTCCCCATCCCTCACTCGTCACATTGCTGCCTGTTTCTTGGCTTGGAATCAACTGACTGGACGAGAGCCAGGTCCCGGAGAGTGACTTTGGGCCTGGCTTCCAACGGGTTGTGCCCGTGCCAGCCCCTGTGCCGGTCCCCCAGCGGTCCTCTTCCTCGCCTGGCCGTGTCGCCTGGCAGACTGCTGCTCTGGCTGTTCAGGTTTCTCTGTAGTTGGGGGGCACCGCTGCTGTCACAGGGTCCCCAGCGAGAGTGACCGAGGCCAGGGTGTTAATACCTTCAGATCCAGTTAAGAGCACGTTGACAGCTCTGTTACTGGTGGGGGACAGAGGAGGAGGCGGTGGAGAAGAGAGGAGGGGGACACTGGAGAGGAAAGATGCTAGGGAAGCTTGCTTCTGTTGAGGTCCGGCACTCACTGGCGTGTATGTATGGGTCCTGCAGACGTGTGCAAATAAGCTTTTTGTTTGAACAAACACATACGGAAAATATGAAAGGATTCAGACTCCCTTTCGTGGACAGACACTATGACCGTTTCACACACTCGCCATGGGGAGATTTGAAGTAAAGGAATGTGCTCGGTGAAGTTCTTGAGATGAACAGTTTCTACTGGGACCCCACTGCTAACCACTGATTTTCAATGGCATATTCGCTGCTAATACTTCAAGTGTGAGATCAAAATCATTCACAAAACAAAGTGTTTATTATATACACACAAACTGTAGACATTCACTGGCCAGCAGTCCTTCGAAGCCAGTTTCATCTGCACACCTCTGTCTTGATTCTCTGGTTGCGCCAGTCTGGTTTGTCAATAAATAAATGATGGAATCTGAAATGAATAAAAACATGAATGACTGTGGCGATGACACCCAGTGACAGAGGGAGATGGGAATTAGGACCCAAAGCAGTTCTAAAGCCGGTTATCGGGCAGAGGCCCTACTAACGAGGCATGAGATTGAGTCTGACACGTCGGAGAACAGGTGCTTGTTTATTTCACGTATAAAAGAACCAGGCAACACGTTGCCGGCTGCCACGACAGTGTAAAACAATGTAAACAAAAACACATATATGTATATATTTGTTTGATTTAAAGCAAGTTAATGAAAAAAACATGTTTTTTTGAGGGTTTATCTGGCTCTACATTCACACTCTTTTTGCAGCTCTGGCTCCCTGTCACCGGTTCGTGGCGCTCTTCAGAAATTCTAATATCCACCGACACGTTTTGGGCGCAGGTGTGGTGATGTGGGCAATAACAAGCTCTGAGTAATTACCACAGCTATATCCATAACAGCCCTAAACCCCCAAAGTGTGCTCTGCACCCCTAGCTGCCCCCCCCCAGATCCCCACCCTACTCTCTCACAAAAATCACAGAACTGGGCTTCAGTCCAAGCATGGTTCTACCCAGTTAGAGGGATATGAAGCCATGGATTCTCACGGGGACGCTCTAATGTCGACGTTAATTGTGAGTTATGGGTAAACATGGCAGGACTGCGAGGTCAGGCCTGTCACCAATCAGACTTTTCAGGAGGAATTTACTAGACGCTTCCTGTTTATCCAGGAAGGAGCGGGCAGAATTAACGCCAGGGTCTGTTGTTATTTTGGTTTTCGCACTTGTTTGCTTGTGTCAATGGCTTTCTCTCTGGCTGTCCTCCAAAGTTAGCATTTAAAATGGAGCTACGGCTGCTCAAGTCCCACCGTTCAGATCTGTAACTTTGGCGAACAGACACGCAGCAGAACTGATTACAGAAGAGATTCTCAATGTTAACGTACAACAGTCTCTAATGCAGGACCGATGCCCATATCATCGCTCAGGAAGGGCTTCTTTTCTCTCTGGACTAGTGCAATTCACAAACCATCCCCCATGAACATGTCTGGACCATGCCAGGTGCCATGAAAGATCATTTATCTTAGCGTCTGTTGTACAAAACTAGAATAATCTGGATGGTACAAGAGATCAAGACATTGGTACTACTGAAAACCCAATGAAAAGAAAGAGGTAGAGAGAATGAACGAGCAAAGCGTTGAGAAAGGGACAACAAAAGGTAAAAGAAGACAGAAGTAGGGGTAAATTTGAGAGAAAGAGAAGATACAACAGCAAAAAGTTGAGAGAAAAGGTGAGAAGAAGCAAAGTGATTAGCAGAGTGATTAACGGAGAGGGAGGGGGGCAGGGAGGGAGAGAGTGAGATCACAGGCCCAGCAGCAGGAAGCAGGGAATGAGGTAGCATTTCTTTAGCAGCTGTGCAAACAGCACTAATTCCAGCTTCTGCTGGGCCCTGCAAGTCCACACACAGCTAATATCACACCTCCCTCTGCTTCTCCTTAAGCCCCGAGTTAAACAGAGATAAATTATGGATTCCTCTATTCTCCTGTTATTAAGTCATGAATTAGACAAATGAGCTGATGAGGATATAAAATCAGGGGAGAGGTGTTTGAAAAACTCTAGACATAAATGCCCTCTGATAGCATATTGAGACCACCGTTAATATGTGCTTCCGAGAACTACCTCCCTTTGTAAGTCTTACTACTTCAAGACAACTAGTTCTGTCCTAGCATTAGACAGCCCCTGTCACAGTCCTCTTTTTTATCTCCCCAAATGTTCCCTCTCCAATAACCCTGCCTCCCCCCCCACAACCTCTCAACAACCATGAAAGGGACCCTCCATGTTGTAAATACATATAAATATGTAAACGACACTAATGAGTGACACAAGACAAATCATAAATAATACACAAAGGAAATCACAGGCAAAGTAGGAGAGTAGCTTCACTCTCTTTGAAAGATAAATAATGCATTAAAAAGCAGGAAACTTGTTTATCTGTGACATCTGTGTGATTCTTCACAGGAAAATTATTCCCCAGGATTGAGTGATAGGTCAACATGCTGTAAAAGCAAAGAAAGAACTGGAGGTACAGTCCCTTTCTCTTACCGTGTTTCAAATTGAATAGCTGTTCTACACTGGCTGTTGCATCAGAAAGAGTTTGATGTGAGTCTGAAAAGATGAAATGATCAATGCCACCCTAACAGATACCATAAGCAACATTTCTTCTGGATTCTGTATGGTTGCTAGATCATAACCATGACAATATCCTACAAAACTGGTTGGATCCCTATGTGAATCATTACTTGATCGATGACTTTATCCACGTTTCAACCCAGGCCAGTTGACCAGTTGTCTTGATGTCCTGTTACAGGCCTCCATCTGTGAGATGTGAGAAACACTTGGCGTTCAGATGGGATGACAGATTAACAGAGGACCTGTTAGAAAATCAATCATCTCAGGCCTACATTTCTCACATAAAGAACGAAGAAAAAAACAGAAATAGTGACAGAGAATCGGTATGACCACGTGCCGTGTGACGGTGGCTCTGAATATGTGGCAGTCAATGTGGTTGTGTGTGTGGCTTCAAATGTTTGCTTATTCAAACAGTGTTGTGACTGTAAAACTCACCTCACCAGCAGGTGACTCATCACCACCACCAGGCCATAGAAAGGTGCGATCCTCGCCTCATCAAGAACAACGGCAGAGATGTGAGAGGACAGTACAGAATTAGCTACAGCAATTAGAGCCACTGAAACACACCGAGAAGCTGCGTGTAAAGGCGATGTGTTAGCCAGCGGGTTAAAATAGATACTGTGTTTAACACCAACTGAAGAAGGACACCTACCTGAAATACTGGATCTTTTTTTGACAGGAGCAACACTTGAGCAGGATGATTTCAGTCGCAGCTTTGGCTGTGCGGTACGTGTCAGGAACGACTCGATTACGGGTCATGTGGGTGAACGTAGCGTGTGGGCGGCGGGGTGTACATGTGCAACGGAAACGAGGGCTTGCGCGTGCTTGCGCACGCGGGTGTGGGCGCGCACGCGAGGCCGTGGTCACAGGTGAGTGTCATGTGTGATGATTATTATTACTGTACACCTGCTTGGCTACTGCAATTAACTTTGGATATGCAAATGAGGTGTAGTGCATCATGAAGCCCCTCTCGCCTCTCCTACAGACAAGAGGATGTTCATCTGCCGGATCTAATTAAGATAATGAGAGAGGGAGGGAGAGAGCGAGGGATGAAGAGAGACAAGAAGGGAGACAAGAAGGAGGTAGAGAGAGAGGGAGGAGGCCTTGGTTGAGAGTAAGAGTGAGGGGCAGAAACTGAAATATTGGTGGTGATAAGAAATTATTTTTGAAAAAAAACTGGTGAGGTTTGGAGGAAATACTGCAACAAGGAGTCAGTTTCACGCCAATGTCTGTGGGTGATGAACTTCACTGGGAAAAGGTCGATGGGTGAGGTGAAAGCAAACACATATGTGAAGTGAAGAGGAGAAATTTCTCTCATGTGATGTTATAATGCAAGCATCTCATGTATGTGTCAAGTGAAGGATGGTTAGGCTTACGGCTGAGTACGATGTTATTGAGTGTTATGGTTAGGTTTAGTTATTAAGGCTTAGGGTTGGTTAATACCATTTGGATCAGGTATGCATTCTGAATGATTAAGGCTAGTGCCACGTTTTGGTTGAACCATCTAATAGAGAAACAATGCACAACATTACAGAGACAATGTCTTAGTGTTAGGTTCTGTCCCGCTGGGGTAACTCACCGCCTTCACATAGTTGTGTAAATAATACTACCAATAACAGCATTAGTACTGAAATACCCCCCCACAGAAGGACATAAAACCAAACAGGCTGAGGCTGGGGGGGTTGGCAACCTCATGCAAGACAACCAGCAGAGCAGCTGCTGAGTTCCCTGACCAACATAAATTGACCGTCATATTAGATTAGGAATCTTGACACTGTGGTAGGTAGCCAATGACCACTCGGGTTCTCTAGCTAAACTATTTGTACTTCGAATACTCAGAGAATGTGCATACATCTATACCAAATTTGAAGCAGATTTGAGGTTAGTTAAACAAAATAAACATCTTACTGAAATTACATGGATTCCAGTTTAAATAACTGTTAGTAGATTTTTTGGGGTGAATTTTGTTTCACCTCAGTATCATCTTTTTATTCTATTACAGGGCCATAAGTTAGTCAGAAAGCGGAAAATGAGAAGCATTGGGTGTGGAGGAGGTGGTACCCCTGGATTTCCTATTTGAAATCCATTTGGAATAGTAAATTGGATTTGAATTTAATGAATGGTGGTAGAAATACCTTTATGTGCATCTACAAATGTAATAACCAGCCTGTTGACTTTATTATTTTCTGTAATCCACACCTGACTTCTTTAGAAAACATGTAATTTTGCTACAGATTCAGTTATGACTGGGCTATGGAGGTTGGTTCTGTTATGACTGGGCCATGGATGTTGGTTCAGTTATGACTGGGCCATGGATGTTGGTTCTGTTATGACTGGGCCATGGATGTTGGTTCAGTTATGACTGGGCCATGGATGTTGGTTCAGTTATGTCTGGGCCATGGATGTTGGTTCAGTTATGTCTGGGCCATGGATGTTGGTTCAGTTATGTCTGGGCCATGGATCTTGGTTCAGTTATGACTGGGCCATGGATGTTGGTTCTGTTATGACTGGGCCATGGATGTTGGTTCAGTTATGACTGGGCCATGGATGTTGGTTCAGTTATGACTGGGCCATGGATGTTGGTTCTGTTATGACTGTCGCATGGATGCTGGTTCAGTTATGAGTGGGCCATGGATGTTAGTTTAGTTATGAGTGGGCCATGGATTTTGGTTCAGTTATGAGTGGGCCATAGATGTTGGTTCAGTTATGAGTGGGCCATAGATGTTGGTTCAGTTATGAGTGGGCCTTGGATGTTGGTTCAGTTATGACTGGGCCTTGGATGTTGGTTCAGCAGTGTTTCAATGAATGTTCAATATTCCTGTAAATTTATGAGGCAGCTATAGTTGTCCACAGATGGGGAAGTATTACCTAAGCTAACTGATGCTCGCAAATAAAATAAACGCTCTGCGGATCTCTGATACAGTCTTACCTTTGCAGGGCTAGTATCACCACACAAGATTACAAGATCACAGATCATCAACCATTAGTAATTTAGCAGAAAAGACACTCTCATCCAGAACATTTAAGTATTCCACTCTTGCCAAACTAGCCCATAAAAGTCATTTGGATTTCTCAAAATGATTGGGAAGAAGAATGTGTTCCAATGTGACCAATGGTCACCGAGTTGTGCTGTACACATTTGGCGAAAAGGCGGTCATGTGCAGTAATTTGTACCAAGGAGTGTTTGGCACAATTGCAATGCGTATTAATACCTACAGTGTGAGCCCGATGTCTTTTCGGTGACGGCCACAGCAAGGTGACAGAGGATGTACAGGAGCCGGCTGGTTTTGGGACTGATTCCCTTAAACCACCTGCCAGTCTTGGAAAGATCGGTTGTCCAGAGTGAGCAGGGTTTGGTGACAGTCCTACCTGAACGCTTCCTTAACCTGAAGGCATGCAGCTCAACGATGACAGGCAGGTGACTGCTAAATAACCTTCTGTGCCAACAAGACAATGCGCTACAGTTTGCCCTTGGAGTTGTCTGTGACAGATCTAAACCAGGCTGTGAAGGAGAAGTAGAGGATGATGGATGCTGAGAACAGAACATGTATTGTCCATAAATGTTGAAGTTTCTTAAACTTTTCTCCCTGAGTCTTTTTCAAATACAATCCAATGCAAATCTCTCCGTCTGTCCCTCTCTCCCTTTTCTCTCTGTCAACATCAAGCGCCGTATCTCATGGAAAATGACTCATCTCTCCATTCTCCGTTCTCCCTCCTGCTTTTAATCTCTGTGCTTGAGGTGACTGATTGGGGAGGGAATGAGCATCTTATTGGATGCAAGGAAACAAATTGCAGTTTTAAGTGTGCTGCCATGTTACCAGACGAGAGTCAAGATGAAGCATCTCGCCAGCACTCTCCCCAGCGTGGGCAAACACAAAAGCACAGCCTTCATTTGGACTGCCGCCAGCTCAATTGCTCTTTCATACACCAAATTTGCGGCACACAGTTGTCAGCATAATTTGGGCGCCTCTGCCTCATAATCACAGACCGCAGTCTGGGCGATTATTTATGCTGTGTTTCAGCTGTAATATTCACTCTCTTCTGTGTCTTTTTTGATTAGCCACTAGTGATCACGTCATCAGAGTGCGACGCATTTTGAACACAAACCAGAGTGAACCTGCTATAGTATCTGTAGTATCGGTAGTACACACACACACACACACACATACTTTAAGGACAGGAGTTGAGGACTTCTTGCAGAATAACAGTATTGATTCCCATTCAAATCGGATTTAGCCTCTAAGCTCTAAACGTTAACCTAACAAATAACCAAACCCAACCTGAATTTTATTCTCTAGCCATGAACCTTATCCCAACTTTAAAGCTGAACCCAAATCATATAAATGCATGTTTATCAATTACATGTTTTTTATGTTTCTCACACACACAGTGCTATAAACACATGCATACACACACAAATGTGCACACAGATAGACACATAATCACAGAAATACCCAAACACACACACACACACACACACACACACACACACACACACACACGCACAAACACCAAGTGTTTGTTTTCTTCTATCTTAGGTGATTCTACAGGAATGGTTTGTATGCAAGGCACTTGAAAATGCAGCTTTTGACCTGGTAGCAAAATCCCACAATAGCAGCACTTACACCAGTCAATCAACAATGATTATCTATAGAAACGTGCTATAAAGGCATGAGCCCACAATAGCATATTCCAGATTTTCTTTTAAATATATACAATTGCTTTACACTGATCATAAAATGGATACATTTCCTAATTAATTAGTAGTTTTACCCCTGTAGGTACTCAAACATTCCTTAGAAAATGACATTTAATGTATAAAAATGTATAAACGTCTGACTCCCTGATGCGTAACTGAAACTTTTGACAATGGTAGTGCTAGAACTTCCAATGGCAAACATTTTCGTAAATGCATGTTAATGATAACGTCCCAGGTATTGTTTTTAAATGAACTCAGTGATTTAAAAAAAATACAATTTATGTAGTGGCAAATTTTACTGATTTCAATTACCAACTTTTTACCGGATTTCTACTTGAGTAAGATTTTTCAGTAGGCATTCCATTTTCCAAAACGGCCAGTAGATTTGTTTTTCTGTGCCACAATGATGCCATCGTCCTTCTCTCCTCCACACTCTGAACTTAATTGACCTCTCCCACATCTATTGAAACAGGATTGATCACAACACCGCTAGCTCCAAAAGTTGTCTGACTAATATGATACCATTATATTATTTGGTACACTGAAGTAATGAACTGATTTAAAAGCCCCATTATTTGTCAAGCAATATGCTTAGAACCGGACCATGCGACAGCCATAAAGTCTTGTTAAGAGTTCCTCACCAAACAAACAAAACAAGCAACACACTGCTCTCTGATTTATTAGAGAAAGCCTCCCTCCTCCTAACTCTCACTGTCTTTATTATTGCTTCTCCGCCCCACCCCCCTAGGCTGCGGTGAGGGGAGAACGTATGTGGCGCTTTTGTGGTGTCTTCGTGCGTGTCTGTGTGTGTGCGCTTGTGAAGCACGTGACTTCCCTAATGACAATCTGTCTGCGCTCTCCCATTTCTCCTTTCAGCTCCACCACTTGATGAAGTGCGATGCCTTTCTTTTTGTTGCCCTTAATCGAGGCTTAACGTCTTTACTGGGAGATCAATATACTTTATGAATTATCCAGCCTGCTTCTATTTTTACTGCCTCTGTTTCCTCATTAGCAAGCTGCCTTTACTAGCTGGAACTGCCAGTGTCTTTGGCCCATCGTCTGTCTGTTTGTGTATATGTGTTTGTGTGTTTGTGTGTGTGTGTGTGTATGAGCTTTCCGTGAGCAGGACGACTCCTGCTGCGACTAATAACCTGCCTCTCAACTCTGAATAAACTCTGTTGCCTCGCAATAACTACAGGTCTTCTTCAGGCCTCAACCCATCGGCACAATCAGGATAAACAGGTACAAGGCAAAGCAGTTATGATTTACAACATCAACCACCTGGGAGGGGCCAGCTTTAACATACTGCTTAAGAGTGATACGAGTAAAGATAGTTCATGAATATGCATTTGAATATTTCTATCTGACAGTGATATTTAAAGCCTCCTGTATTGCAGGGTGTATAATTGCCCTTTATGATATCAAATCAATAAGATCTATTAGAGCACTTTAATAATGCTGTTTCTCAATTCAATGGTGGAGTGCTCCTTGGTGTAATCTGTGATAATTGTAGCTGTAATAATCCTGCAAACAGAGGAAAAGGTCAGGGCATTGAGAGGACGGTGGGAGGTGAGAGAAAGAGAGCAAGAGACAGAGAGGAAACAAGAGAAACAAAGAAAGAGATAATGGGAGAGACAGAGAAAGCAAGTGAGAGAGTGAGAGAGCGGGAGTAAGATACAGAGAAAGAGACATGGGACAGGGAGAGTAAGAGACAAAGAGAAATGCATTGAGAACATGAGACAGACAGAGCAAGTTAAAATGAGACAGACCTATATAGCGCGAGAAAAAAATGACAAAAAGAGAGAGGGAGACAGAGAGGTAACAAAAGGCTTTCACACAGCTCCCACTCACCACAAGTCTATGCTGTTGGATCACTTATGTCTCCTCGTATGTAGCATCATGGAAAACAGCCCCACAATGTCACTCTGCCACAAACACAAGGCTTTGCTCATAAGTGACTAAGCATTTCACAGCGTTGCATGGCCTGGAGGGTCACATGTAGCGTCTTCTAGGATTGATGAAGTCTGGACCCAAAACTGCTACCGCATGAAATCATCAAACGGTATAAGGTGTCATTGTCTGTGAGGTACTTTTAAAAATGATAATATGAAAACTCCTAGTGAAGACTATTGAATTTTTTTAATCAAATCAATGTTTATTTACAACACATTTCCCTGAGCATCCTTTGGAGTCTGATTATGTGGGCAGTAGGAAAACAGTTGGAAGATTTATTAGTACACAGACTTGATTGGCTAATAGGTGATCTAGAGCCTACCTCCTTAACCAGCTGAAAAGTAACCGGTCTGTTGTAATCAAATCATCCTTGTGTCATCAGAACCAAAGTACCATTCTACAAATCTCCCAAACAATGAAATTCCAGGTGTTTTGTTTACACATAAAAACTACAAACGGTTATTCTCATTATTTGAACTATTTCAGAGTCCTATTTTGACCTTGTAATGTGGGGATATTATTAAAGAAATTGGAAGGTCAAGTTATTGACAGCACTGCGCCTTCAAATAAACTGATACAAATTAAGTATTGTTTTTTTCCTTTTTCGTTGAGTTATACACTATATTTAGAGAAAACTATCAAAGCCACTATCTAGTAAAAGCAACAACCTGTTCAATATATTAAAGCATCAATTTAAAGCAGACATCACTAATTTAAAAAAGAAAAGTCACAAGCAAATATCACACCGCGTTGATTCACAACGCGACCAAACATGCCATCCAAGTTGAAACTAATGAAGTCTTTAATTTGGTTATAGTTTATTAATGTCAGAGACACTCTGCGATTAATCATGTTATAACACCCCTGTGTGTGAGAGAGACTTTGTGTGTGTGTGTGTGTTTATGTGTGTGTGTGTGTGGGTGTGTGTGTGAGTGTGTGTATATGGCTGAGCCACTGCTGGTAATAAGATCACATACATTTTAAAGCGCTGTCATTATCGCCGTGGGTTACTCTGGCCCCCGTCAGAATCCTCACAAACCATTTTCATTCCAAATTCATTAATATGCAAACTTATTCAAATGAGATTGTAATTAAGCATCTACTGAGTGGGAACCCTTTTCATGATAATTTATGATAAACTCACAGAACCTTTGATTGAGATTGATTTTTGGTGCAGGGAAACGTCATGAATACAAAGGTGCACCTGAAAAACGTTTTTCAACACCTAACTTTACGGATGATTGTGCCACAATCATCTGAGAAGAATAATAAACTAATAATAAAAGATGCTTATGCATAATAAACTATCATCTGAATGAGTAAGTCAACCTAGCCTAAAGGCTTGATATTATCCAGTGTCTGTGGAAACGGGCACACATTTCAATGTCAACAAGCATGCTTACACAGTATGTGTGTGCAATTGGTAACATTAGCCAATACTGGAAGACATGCCAAAACCCACCAACTATTAGTAACTCTTTAGTACAAAGAAAAAGTTTGTTTGTCCCCGTGAGAGTTGTCTTTGTTTACCATGTACAGTGCATTGTATTCAGCATGTACAGTTTCACTCAGTATGTTTGTTTGTTCCAATATTTTTGTGTTTATGTGTACTGGACAGTTGAGCATATGGACAGAGATGAAACTACAACAGGTACTAAGCATAGTTTTGTTTTTTTGAATATGGCCATGTTTGTGTCTGTGTGCGTATACACAGATATGTGTGTGTGTGTGTGTGTGTGTAGGGATTATTTAGATTCAGATGATAATAGCCTCTGTAATTAACAATACCAGAGTGCACTTCGGGGATAGGAATATGAATCCATTGTTGTTTAGGAACAACATGAAAGAAAAAGGTAATCTTGAGCAAATGATAGACCTGTAATTGCCATACCTGAGAGTGTTGAGGAGATATTCTCTGAGCTTGTTAGGCGCCCCAGGTGAGACCACAGAAGAGAACAGTGGGGTTGGCTCTCCTGCATCCCCCAGTCTCTCCTCACACCACATTAAACAAGCACAAGAACAGACAAACAGACAAATTAGATTGAGGAACTTCCAAATCAACATCTGAAGTGCTTTTGTATTTCAAGTATCCATTGTTTATCGAGGTCAGAGGGATTTTGGGGGAAGGATTTGGGATGAAAAGAAAAGCACTCAAGAAGTTGTGTCAGTAGCTTGTTTTTTCAGATTCTACTTCAAAAGCGTTTATTAACTTCCACGGCCTCGTCAAACAACTTTAACCCAATAAACTAAACCACCAACATCAAGTGGTACCATAAACCTCTCTTCACTTGTTAAATATGGCTCTGTTGCTCCCCCCATTTTAAAAATTCTTCCACCATCTATTCCATCATGACTACACTTTCCCACTGTTGTCCCCTGGCCCTCTTCGCCCACTCCCCATCATCTCCCTCTGGGACAGCACTGAGATCCACCAGGTGTAGGACTGTCTCGCTGCTCAAAACTGACAGCCAGACCATCAATTTATCCTTGCCTTTCACCCTATTCGAAGCTCTCTGTCTCCATCCCTCCCCGCCTCTCATCTTTCCTCTCCTGTAGCATATGATCTCTGCAAGGTTAGACCACGAGTTGTTCCACATTTGTCAGAATACCTTCAAAAAGTACATCCCCTAGCCACCATACTGTACAGCCCTTAACACTCTGCAGTCCCTCCTTCAAAGACACGCGGCAGACAATTCGCTTTCCTCGTGTTCATATTACAACAGGTCAAAGTCGGGGTCAGACCTCGGAGGTTGGCCTGGCTTGTCTGAGGGTGTAGTGGTCTCTGATCAGAGGGTCTGGGTGAGTGTTTATGGGGGACTGCCAGGGAGTACTGGGAATACTTGTCCTGGTGGGTCTCGTCTCCGGTGCTGAGCAACTCTCTAATTGGTTTTCCTATGGGGCCAGGTAAAGTGCCACGGTGTGTGGTTTGTTGGCGCATGTTTGTGTGTGATTGTGTGTGTGTGTGAGTGTGAGGATAGAGCACTTTGTCTGGCTTTGTCTGCGCCCGTCAGACTGTAGAGCCCATCCACACACTGGCTACTCAGTCTGTTCAACTGGCCTCCTTGCACTGACCCTGGAATCAACAATGACAACAAAAGGTGTTGTGTCTTCTGTTTTCATGAAATCTCATTTCAAGACTTTGCTTTCTCCTTCAATCACGGTCCTGAAGGTATAGACCGGAAACCTATGCTACACAGAACAGAAAATTGTACTGAAAATGAAGTTGAATTGAAAAAAAGAACAAAAAAACATGGGATTGTAGCCACAGTGTGTGTGTGTGTGTGTGTGTGTGTGTGTGTGTGTGTGTGTGTGTGTGTGTGTGTGTGTGTGTGT
>JACXGJ010002631.1:28673-63252 GCA_016801105.1 Esox niger | reverse complement strand
GCTTCCCAAACCAATTTTGAGTTCCAATAATTGGTTCTAAAGATTTTGAAATCAGTAAAATGACAACAGTGCCCAAATTTATGCACATGCCTAATTTTGTTCGAACAATTATTGCACACTTCCTGTAAATGGTATAAACTTCGTTTCACTTCTCAAATATCACTGTGTCTGTCTCCTATATGATATATTTAACTGATTTTTTTTATCCTAAGGACCAACGATTTATGAAGGAAAATCATGGAAATGAACAAGGTTGCCCAAACTTTTGCAGACCACTGTAGATACACAGACAAACCTTTGTGTGTGCCTGGTGTGACCAGACTGGTGTTGAATGTTTCCTTTCTTGGTAGAGTGGTTTTCTGATCACCTGAGATGGAGCAGCTTGGTTTAGGCATGTCTGGTTTGGCTGTATTTGGGCTCTTTAACAGAAAAACACAGACCAAGCACAATTCATTAATAACATGATCAATGAATATTACTTAATTTTCCCTCATTTTTTGTGTGATCAAGGCCTTGGCTCCTCACAGAGACTCCCAGCAGGCTCGGGAAGGGTGAAGATAGTGTCTTCCACAAATAACCTGCCAGGCCATAATTGGGCTTGCAGGTGACGGAAAAGTCAAAATGAGTCACTATAGTGTGACGAACCAATGCAGCCCTGTCTGACATCCCTCCAACCAACTTGGTTGGTGTTGAATAAATTTGCACTCCCTGTCTGCAGAACATACAGACACAGTTGATATGGTGCAACCAAAATATTACCTCAGGTTGCAATGAGCCATTTGAGACCCCTTCAGCTGACTAGAACTGTTCATTTAATTCTGACAGCTATAGCTGTTTTTGCCTTTAATTATTTAGGGCATGACATGTTATAATGGATGATCGATTTACCTTTAGAGAGGGGGTGTCAGGCTTCTTTGGTCTGGGAGGCAGTAGTTTCGCCATATCCTCTGAAAGCGGTTGTGGTCTCTTGGGAGGTCGAGGGGGAGGCAGCACGCTGGCATTGACGTACCTCCTCAGGACGAAATAGCAGTCCTCTCCTATCTCCTCTACTACCGAGCGGAAGGCCTCGCTCTGGGGTGGCTCCGGCCCAGTCCACCTGTACAGGAGCTGCAGAATCATGTTGGTACGGTTTACAGGCACCTCCCAGCACTGGGACAGGTCTAAGTCGGAAACCAAGAGGTAGGGGTCAGTGATCTCTTCCTCCAACTGAAGCCCCGTTGCTGCAGCCAGGACATCGTCGTTTACTGAAAGGTCCCTCATAGACACCTTGACATTGAAGGGCAGGGAGAATCTTTGGCAGACCTCTGGGAACGTGTACTGCTTCTTGTCGTGGATCACCTCTACGAAGCCGCCATCGAGACACATAGGAATCAGCACGGCCTCGTAGGTCTTGCCCACTATCTTCTTACAGGCCAGCGCCTCCACTGTCTTTCTCTTGCCTCCATAGATAACCTCACTGGTCTCCCTCTGGTGGACCATGAACTGGTCTCCCACGGATACAGAGGACAGCCCCTCATAGTGTGTCTCGAAGTCCCTGGTGGCGACCACATGCAGCTGCTCCATGTCACTCTTGGCCACCTCCAGGTCATACGCCGTAGGAAATGTGCGGGGCCTGCGTTTTAACCTTCCGTGGTAGGACATTGGGATGAGGAAGCGTCGTTGGGCCTCACTGCGTAGTTCAGAGGCCAGGATCCTCTTGGCCTGGTAAGCACCGTGGACAACGATTTGTTTAGAGGAAGCCAGGAAGGCCAATTCCTGCTGGGTTTGCACTGGTGGCACTATGACCTCAGCTCTGAGAGGAAACACATCGCCTGGCTTGGCGAAGACATCGCGGAGGGACAGGGGCTGCATGAAACAGTCCCCGTCACATTCCTCGGTCACATCCAAGACCTCAACATCCAGGGTTGACGGGATGAAAACAACGTTCTTCCCAACTGTGGACAAAAATTGAATAATTTCTGGTTAGCATTTCATTCACATGAATACTGCAAATAAATGTTTATGAAGTCAGTCAAAATTGGAATTATTTATTGATCATATTTAATATTGACGTTCATAAAATATATATATATTTTTTTAATTACAAATAGAAAATACATTTAAAAATGAACTTAGCAATAGATCCCAGTGTTATTACAGACAAAATGTAATCTATATTTGTTACTATAAATATAAAACTATTTAAATGTTTATGCTGATGACTCTGTACTGTGCATTGACTATAGGGTCAAAGTACAGACTGTCAGCTGTAATTTTGGTATACGTCCATCAATATCAGGTGAACCATTTAGGAATTACAACAAATGTTGTAGATAGTCTGCCCCTTTTTAGTGTAGCATTTGGACACAGCTGTCTGTGATTAGACAGGTAGGTTTGTTTTAACTTTAAAGCCCTCACAAGAGAGGTGTCAATGTCTAGTCTTGATTTTAAGTATTGCAATTGGAGTCTGTTGCTGGTCTCAACAACATGAATACCAACGCTGTTACAGTTGAAGTCAAGCTGGCCATCATGAGGCAGATCAATTAATCAGAGTAACTCATGTAATAGTGATAAAATTAGGAATGCAAAAAACAACAGTTTGGTAGATAAAGAAGAAAAAAATGAAGCACTGGTAAGTTTGTCTATGACAAACTCCCTGGTAGCCCATAATAATGAAAAAAGCACACTTTCAGACAGATCAGAAACACGTTCTAGAAGAAAGATGTGGACGTTTCAGCCTCTGCCATTTGCAGAAGTCTTCACTGCAAGGTGCAATATCACCAGTTAATTAAAAAAAATATAATGGCCAAAAAAGTACTTAAAAGAGCCTGCTGAGTTCTGGAAAAGTATGTTGTGGAGATACATACGAAAAACACTAACATGTATTAGAGTGATAGCAAGAAAAAAGTGGGCCGAAAAATGTAATGGCATACCAATGCACTGCGAAACGCTGAATCACATGTTCTGAATCTAAATGAGCAAACCTTTAACAGGCTGAAGACAAGACTGCAGGCAAGAGGTCCCACTTTAGAAACCCAACTAATTATATGTATAGTTTCAAATTGAAAGTATTTGGACTGTACAAACACTGTGTGTACAGTATATACATACACAGCTACGGAAAGTGACAACTGCTTCTTTTTCTTTCCTTTCCAAAAATGTTGAAAAGGAAAGCATTGAGTGAGGAACAGAAGCGTTCAATTTGCAGTGGTCTATTAATTTTAACCCTTCGGTTCCTCATTCAAAACCTTCCTTTTCAACTTTTTTGGAAAGGAAAGGAAAAGGAGCAGTGGTCTTTCTATGTTTTCCGGAGCTGTGTATGTAAAAGTATATGCAACTATTTATGTATATCTATGTGATGAAGTATGTACCTTTGTTAACATAAGCTACAGCCACAGCATATTCAAAACACTTCTCCATTCTCTTTCACTTTTGGTTGGCCAGTTTACAAAAGCTGTAAAACTATATTTTTAGATATTAAAACATTTTCAATAGGAGAATGGTTTCCAACACATTTCTGTGCTTGTTTTTTTTACTTGAACAGAAATATAGGGTAGATATGTAACTGTAGAATTTTAGCAAACAGGACATTTTGGTTCGTTTTCACTTCAAGTAGCACTTAAACAGATGTTTAAGTGCTACTTTAAATCTATAACTAATAAGTAAAAAAGCATCCTAATTTCCTTAATAGCATAAGGATTTCAGGTAAAAAATATATTTCTATATTTAAGTCTGTGCTTTTGAAACCAATTTAAAAAGACCAGCATACTGTAGCTTTCATGTTCACAGGTTTCAGTTATAGTGGGATCCCAAAAACAAAAGATGAGAAAAAAATACATATGACATGCAAATTCAGACCATCAATGTGTGCCTTTTAATCTGTCAATTAAAGCCTTTTGAATTCCACCGACAACTTTGATGTAAATTTAAAAAATGGTTACTTGCGACTCACACTTGGACACAGTCTGCAGTTCGTAGACAGGTGTAAGAACCAACTCGCCACTGAAATCCTCTGGTAGCTCACAGGCACATTTCTCCTTAGATGGGAAAGACGAGGCCCAAGTCACCGTCCTTCTCCTTCCTTTGGGCATTTTCCATTCCACCAGCTCCCTGAGGGTGTAGAACTGGTCGTCGTCGCACTCATAGAACTCCCCAGGGTGTGAAAGCTTCAAAGTGAAGGTGTGCCTGGAGTCTTTTCTCATAACCTCACATTCAACGAGGCTGTCTCCGTGTTTTGTCCTCAGTGCTGTAAGTCTGAAGCTCTCACTGGCCTGGATGGTTCCCTCTGGCAGCTGAAGATCCTTGGGGGAACAGAACTTGGGCTGTCCCAGGCGCTCAGGGCTTATACGCACTAAGTCAACAATCTCCTGTATACTGGTGTAGGGCCTCTTGTCGGCAACAACCCTAAAAAGGCCTGAAAATATACCATAGGCAGAACCACTGCATCGCTGTAAATATTGCACAATATGAAAGACTGTACAAGAAATGTAAGTCACTGCACCTAGCTCATGTTCACTAGTATGATGAAAATCTTACATTATATGTAAATGTCAAAAAACATGTGTGTTTCTAACATGTATGTCCATCATTAACTAAAAAACACATTGTTTAAATAATTGTGCTTAGCTGTTGTACATGGCCAATTATTATTTAAATCTATATACAACCCAGCTGGGTAAAATGTAAAGAAAAACAGTACGGAATGATGTGCAAATCATTTTAAGCAATAGAAAATAGTACAAAGACAACATATCAAATGCTGAAACTGAGAAATGTTATGGTTTGTTGGAAAATATATGCCCACTTTAAATTTGATGCCAGCAACACATTTCAAAAAAGCTGGCACCAGGGACAGAAAAGTTTTGTAATTCTAATAAAATAAAACCTTGTGGTACATCTCACAATAAATTAGGTTGCAAAAGGTCAGTAACATGATTGGATATGAAAATAGCATCCCAGAGGGGATGAGTCTTTCAGAAGACAGGTAGGGTTCACCACTCTATGAAAGACTGCGCAGGCAAGTAGTGCAACAATTTAAGAATAACGTTTTTCAAACGTTTGGGAATCTCATCATCTACTGGGCATATTTAATTCAAATACATCATATATCATTAAAAGATTCAGAGAATCCAGAGGAATCTCTCTATGAAAGGGAAAAGGCCGAAAACCAATATTGGATGGTTGTGATCTTCAGGGCCCTCACGTGGCACTGCATTAAAACCAAACATGATTCTGTACTGGAAATCATTGCATGGGCTCATGAATACTTCCAAAAAAACATTGTCTGTGAACAGTTTGTCGCTGCATCCACAAATGTAAGTTAGAACTGCCATGCAGTGAAGAAACCATACATAAACAAGATCCAGAAACAATGGCACATTCTCTGGGCCTGAGCTCATTTAAGATGGACTGAGGCAAAGTGGAAAACTGTACAATAGTCTGACGAATCAAAATGTTAAATCATGGATTCCGCGTCCTGTAGACTAAAGAGGAGAGGGACCATCCGGCTCATTATCAGCGCACAGTTCAAAAGCCAGCATCCGTGATGGTATGGGGGTGCATTAGTGCACATGGCATGGGTGACTTGCACATCTGTGAAACCATCGTTAATGCTAAACAAAATATACAGGTTTTGGAGGAACATATGCTGCGATTTTGACGATTTCTTTTTCAAGGAAGGCCTTGCTTATTTCAGCAAGACAATGCCAATCCACATTCTGCACGTATTACAACAGCATGGCTCTGTAGTAAAAGACTCCGGGTGCTAAACTGGCCTGCCTGCAGTTCAGTCCTGTCACCCACTGAAAACTTTTGCCGCATTATGAAACAAAAAAGACAAAGTTTACCCTGAACTGTTGAGCAGCTGATATCCTATATCAAGCAAGAATAGGAAAATATTTACATTTAAGTTCAGAACTACAGCAATTGGTCTCCTCAGTTCCCAAACACATACAGTGCACTGTTAAAAGATGGGATGCAACACAGTAGTAAACATGCCCCTGTCCCAACTTTATTGAAATGCGTTGCTGGTATCAAATTCTAAATGGGCTAATATTTTTCTAAAAACAATAACAATTCTCAGTTTCAACATATGATACGGCTCTGGAAAAACTTAAGAGAATCTTTTTCTTTCCTTTCCAAAACAGTAAAAATTAAAGTTTTGAGGGACGAACAGAAGCGTTCAATTTGCAGTGGTCTCTTAATTTTTTCTGGAGCTGAATGTTGTCTTTGTACTATTTTCAATACACATTTGAACAAAGACTTTCAATTTCATATTCAAGGCCTAGTTAAGATGTTTTGAGGCCCACCTGGGTGGTCAAGAGATAGATCCACTGTTGTAGTTTTGGATCCTTCCAACTGAAGCTCCGCAGTGAGTCTGGTGACACTGATCCCAATGATCTTCAGCAGCTCACCGTAGGAGAAACTCCATTCTCTTCCAAATAGATCATACACAGAACCTGGTAGAAAGGCATTTCAAAGGTTCCATTCTTGTGGCACTGAATTCAAAATACTAAGTCAGTTTAAAGGTCTGACAAAGAATACAAGCAATGGTTGGTAAGAATTTAATAACCATGTATTATTAGCTTTTATTGTTGAGAATATTTGAATTTATTCAAGTCAGATTAAGACTTACATTCTCTTGAATTCTTTTAAAGTTGGAACAGTGCTCGTTATATTTTTTTTTTTCCATTTATTTGATACTGATTTATTTATTCTGTTTTTGCAATAACCTGTGACTTAAAAATCTAAATAAAAACAATAATTTCGATTTGGTCAACTCCGATTCATCAGATGAATCCAAAATCTTAAATCATTCAGGAATGAGCAGAGTTGTCATACGCATTAGGAACCCTTCTTCCTGCACTCATTACAAGTAATACAAAAAGTAAATCAACAAGATTATATTTCAAAAATTAAAATTAAATCAAGATTAAATCACCATGGTCATTTGTATTAGATATTTTGTTTAATAGCCTTGTGGATAATCATGTTTAATAGCCTTGTGAAGGCCGTACTGAATACTGAAAAAATATTTTTTATGAAATACGTTAAAATTCCCTTATTTGCAGTATTCTGTTTCTCAGGTTGATTATTAAATACTATGGGCCATCCATACTGTACATTTCAGTCCAGTGAGAAAAGGCTGAAGGCCTGATAATGTGTTCACTCTTACCTTGGAAATAATATCCGGATTGTATCTGCACCACTCGAGGGAGAGACTTTGCGTCCAGCGAGCAGGTAAACTTATCCAGAGTCATAGCCATCCTTTCCAAAACTGTACACTGAAGGAAATCTAGAGAGATGCCACCATTTCCATTGGGTAGTTAAAAAGGTTAACAAGAGGTTTTTTAGTGCCAGGTAACCTGAGTATCAGGGCTTAAATTTTTGTATCTAGGGTAGCTGTTAATGACATACTTGTTCACAATAAACAATGTACCTCAGTAACAAAGAGAGAGAGCTGTCACCTATGAGTCATTACTGCAACAGCAGAAGTTAACAGCAGAAGTTAATCTGCCTCCGGAAACCAGAGACAGCAGCTAACCACAACTCACCAGCTAGGGTTATAATACTTGGAATCCAGCCTAAGACACGTATTTTAAAAAAGCACTGTATTAGACAGGTAAAAAAGAAAAGGAACAGAATCCAGACACAATATCTACTAATCTAAAATAAATTTTCAAGTGAAAAGTTGTGTTTATGTTTTATTTCCCTTCCTATTTTTTATCATTATATCAACTTGTAGATGCCGGCTAAACGACCTGTAGATGCAGTCATATCAAAACAACTTCCAACAGATACAGGATTGTTGAAGATTGAGTCAAGCCTTCATTCTAGCCATTTCTGGCAAGCAATTCCACTTTTTCTCACATATTTACTTCTGTTTGATTAACAAGGAAACACTTGGGTGAACATGTACGGGCTTGAACAAAAGCTGTGGGCATATCATGGAAATGACCACACTAAAGAGCATGTCACACCTGTGATAACGTTAATGAAGTTACACAATGACATTTTATTCAAATATTTTAGATTTTTTTTATTACAGCCAATAAGCCAACAGTTATAGACAAAAAAGATATGAAATATGACTAAAGTCCACATGATAATGACTTTTATCCTTTTCTCCAGGAGGTCCACTCAATGTCCCATGTCAGTATGGCTGGCCGTACAAGTCTCCACCGTGTGGGCTTACATCCTAATAAGCTGTATCTAATACTGAATATCATTTCCCCCCCACTGTATTCCTGTATTCTAAAATTACCAATACATGCTGACAGATCATCAGAAAAAAATAGAACTCTTTTACGGTCAACATTTGACCTTCTGATAATCTATCTGCGTGGGCAGAATTCACAAGCATTTTTACACAAAAAAATCCACGGTCAGATCACATCGAGGATAAGAAACATTTCAAAACAAGGTACTTCTACTCAAATGTATCATAATACTTAAAAACTACATTAAATGTTTACGGTTTAAAGTAATAAGTAAACATGGAATGAAGATGATTGTTTTTAGCCTTCAAAAAGGAATGCAAATAAACAATAAATACAAACAATGTGCTTTATCCATATAGACATATTTACATAAGTCTTTGGCTTATGATTAAGATTTGCTTCGGAATAAAAACAAAATGAGCCAGCCATCAGTGCACGATACAAACATTACCAAGCCATGTCACATGTTAGCACTTATATTCATGAATAGAGTGCACTGTTTTTTCTTCCATATTTGTGATTGACTTCTATATATAGATATATATATTTAGATATATATATATATTGTTCATTGACAATAATGCCGCTAATATAGAAAAAAATGACCTTTTTTGCATGCAACACCTTGGCCTTCGTGTTACCGTTTTTACAATGGCTGTACATAAAAACAACTAAATCGGCAAAAGACATTGAAGCAAATGAGACCTGGAGGCCTTGTTTCTGTGGCACTGGACACTGCGAAGTACTGTAAAATGGAGACATTTACAAATCACTCACATCGTACAGTTAGAAACATTAAAGAGTTTTCAAAAAATCCAAAACCATTTATAGCAGTCTGTATGGGCTTAGTCAATGATGACCGCCTCCAAAGGAGTAATGATAAGTGGAATGGCTGCCAACATCCAAAGTTCTTTTTCACTGCGTCTTCTCGGTTAAGACGTCTCGATGAACTCCAGAGCAAGGTCATAGCAGAAGCGATACTGCTCCTGTTTAGAGGAAAACAGACCATGTGTGAACCGCTGAGGTGCTAAACATGAAACACATGATACTACAGTACAAAGGCCAATGAAGAAACACACAACATGACAATTAGAAGTTAGATCACAGAATTAAGAATGATCACTGGTAAAAATTGAAACATAAACGACCAGAATTAAGAATGATCACTGGTAAAAATAGAAACATGAATGACCAGAATTAAGAATGATCACTGGTAAAAATAGAAACATGAATGACCAGAATTAAGAATGATCACTGGTAAAAATAGAAACATAAATGACCAGAATTAAGAATGATCACTGGTAAAAATAGAAACATAAACGACTAGAAGACATTTGCAGTAAATATTTTAAGACAATATATTTTTGTCTGAGATATACCCCAGTGAAACTTTCATCAGCCCGTCTATTGGTTTACGTTCACTTGTAGACCCTTAATGCTTACTGCAGACAGTCACAGTACTATACACAACTCAACCGTTCACCACCCTGGACTAGATCATACTACTTCAGACCCGTTTGGTAAGGGAAGAGAAGAGCAATGCTATTTGCTTAAATTCTTGCAAACGTTAGAAGAAAAAATATATTAAGGGTCCCTTAAAATAACAGAATTTGTAACTATTCTCTGGCAGTAAATTTTGGAAAATAATTTGACACAAAGGTGCAGACAGATGGTAATGCATAGATATGAATTTCTCAGTAAAGGATGTGGTGTCTTTCATGTTTACCCACAACAGTTAATTTCATATACTAACCATTGGTCTAATTGGTACACTTGTCAGTGATGAAGAACATTATCATTGTTTTATATTTTTGACAATACCACTTGGTTACAATGTATTCACACATTATTCTACACAAATTCAATGTGCAGTGTTTCGGTACAATCTGGTAAATAACATCCCTTGAAATTTGTAGTGGCTTAGGCTTATGCTAAAACTGTATATAGGGGCTACAGTATCTATAAACTAGGTTAGCATTGAGCATTATGTGTTATTCTGTTAAACTGTTTGGAGTACTTCATCATAATATGTGAATCATTTCCAAATGAAAGAATTAACATATAAAGATTTGAAATTAATATGCATTCAATGGAATTAATTGGTTGAATCAAAACCCCTATTTAAATGTTTTCTCACACTTTTGATTTAGCGTAAAATCAAGACATATAAAACAAACTGTCTTTATGTACCATACATTTGTTGTAGTTATATTAAAAACCTAAGAATTCAACAATTCTATTATGCATTGAACCTGATTTCTCTTCGATAATTTTTTAAGTTTTAGAACTGCTCTATACGTTTATAATATTTTGCAATTCTCTATGTTGAGTTTTGAGCACATATCTCACGAATAACATAGAAAATTAAAATGCATGAAATTATAATATATGGGATTAAAATAAACATTAATACATTGTAACTTATCATGAGTACAGAAATGTATCTTATTCAATAATCCATAAAAGCAGTTTGATGTTCATGTAATGTTTGAAGTTTACTTATGGGAACACATTATTATACTATATCGGCTTGCCCAGGAAAGAATGAAGAGAATTAGTTGAGTGATAAATAGTCTTGTTCTTGTTCAATTTGTTTGTTTCTAGGCTAGCATTTAGTTTGTTACTCCAGGGGTTAATTTAAGCCAGGCAGTGTGTCTGTCTGAACATGAAAGATTGATTTCACCTTTGATATGCAAACTCCCTTGGCTGTATTGTACCATGCTCATTAGATTGTTGTCTGCGCAAATATCTCCTAGTGAAAGGATTAAATTGTATGCATTTCCTTAGGAAAATTTTACTTGAATGAAAATATTTCCAATGTTATTTCAAATGATGGTAAATGCAATCAGCATATGAGGCAGTGATGTATCATATATCTTTGATAAATGGATTTACTGGCCCTTCCCCATGTTGCAAAATTACCAGCGTGCCAAACTGCAACAGTTCCAAGATAAAGTGCGATTTCTCAATGTCTTCATAATATTGAATGTTTATTGACTATCTAACCAGTGCAAAATCTAATTGAATGATGCCATTCAGACAAAATAACTGTAATCATGCCGTGAGACATGCCCCTTGATATTCTTATTTAGTGGTCCCACATCATAACTATCTTCTGAACAAAGCAAGTGTGTCAGTAATAAACATGAAAATAATTTAAGTTCACGGTTTCCAATGCAAATGTGCTAATGACATGGTCCCAGCAAAGAGTTTCTTTGGCATGGAACAGTTGCAGAACACTCAAGTGTTGTTACCCAATATAGGGCTCTATATCAGCAACACTGGTTTAAGTTAATGTACAATACAGTACAACATCACAGTCAAAAAGCCAATACTTCCAAAAATGTTACATTTTCCAGTGTTAAAAATTCATTGCATCCTCATGTTAGGACCCTCTCCCATTTTGGGAAAGATCTACAGAACCTGACTTCCTATATCACTGCTCATTCCACTTCTATAAACATTGACACTGGTGTTCATCTATTTCATTCTTCAGGAATGTTTGGCATGGTTATAAATTAAAGTTGACTTAAGAACTAACAGACTTGACAACTAGACATGACAAAGAAACAATCGGCGTCCATGTGTAAAAAATTACGAAGAAACACAATATTCCCTGTGTTGATTTTCTTATATCACTCCCACAATGTTATGGAGGAATATTTCTGTGAGCATTGATGTCATATACTGTTGTTGGTTTTATTTTACTTTGATTTTGTATTGCTGTACTATTTTATCATGTCTTGTTATGCAGGGCTCTTTTCGATGAGAAATCCTAAACCCTAAAATAAAATAAGAATAACAGTATGTAGGCATAATGCAGCTGTACTGCTTTTAATGCTGATGTTTTGCTGGGTGGAGTTAGTCCTATTGGGGGCTTTGATTCCTGTGATTACACATATCAAGCACCAACGAAATCCCATATAAATCCAAATCAAACCCTTTTGAAACGTTGACCCTGGTGAAATCCATTTCTTTATGGGAAACTCATTTGCACGACCCAGCGGGTCAGCCACATCGAGGAAACTCAGTCAGGTGGAGTCGGTCATTTCAGAAACATGTCAGTACATGGCTCTGAGCCTGCCGGCCTGTCTTACCGGGCTGTCCACCATGTTCGGCTTGCTGTTTCTCAGGCTCTTGACGGCGTGGAACACGTCCACCACATTCTGCCGCTTGATCATCTCACAGACGATACTGATGGCACAGAACATCCCACTGCGGCCACCTCCGTTCCTACAACAGAGCACCATGTGAGGGGGGGGGGGGGGTGTTGCTTGTCTATTGAACTGCCAGACTTGTGAAAGAGAGGAGGTGGTTATGAGAAAGAGATGGTGGGAGTGTTGTTTGAGTGCTTGCATGTGGGTGGAGCTGGCACGTAACTGCAAAACTGTAACCTATGGTCTTGCGTAAAGCTACCATGATTCAAAATAACCCTTAGAATTGTAAAACATTATACTTTTAAGAAAATATATCCAATACTCCAAAAACAACTGAACATAAATAACTTTTGAATCCATCAATCTCCTTCTCTCGCCAAAGTGAGCTCTCCTTAAAAATTAGCTCATTTTGAATATGTTGTATTAACTTCAATGTCATTTCCAGGACACTCATTAAAGGCAAACTTGGAATGCTGGTTGCTCCAATCCAGCTAAAAAACACCTTCTCTGCTAAAATTAACTACCAAATGTCATTCTTTCAATCACCGAAAGACCAAGACAAAGAAGTGGAAAACTGCCTGGGAAGATTCACTGCTGTCCTTTCAAGTACTGTAAGATCAAATCACATTTTAAATGAATCCAAGTTGTGTGGCGGTGGTGTATGTGTGTACGTGTGTGCATGTATGTGTGTTGGCGTGCGCGCGTGCGTGCGTGCGTACACTCACAGGCAGTGAATGATGGTGCGTCCTTCTCCCTCCTCACACTCCTCCTGCCACTTGTCCACCTGCAGGATGAGCTTGAGGAAGGAGCGCTTGGACGCCGGCACCTCCCTGTGGGCCGCCCAGCCTAGATACTGGAACTGTCTGACCATCAGGTAGCCCTCCTGAGGCTGCGGAGAACACAGGAACGCACACGAGTCAACGTCGGGACATCGATATCACCATCGAGCCGACCCGGTATCACAGCCTTGACTGGTACTGTACAGGTATCACACATGACCACTCACCCGGGTGAGGTTACATATTCTGAACAGGCGACTGATGATGTCACAGTCCATGGAGCAGGACATACATTCGACCTGGACCGGGCCGTAGCGGAGCATCCCCTCTTCGGGCCAATACTGGGGACAACCCTGACGGACGACAGCGACAGAGACGGGCTCAGAAACGACGGGCGCATTCGCTCAAACGGAACCTCACTCAAAAGACTCCGCCCCCACTCCTAAACCTTAAATGCCTCGTCGACGTGGACTCACAGACTCACGCGTTACCTGTGCCAAGTCGACCTCGTTGAGCATCACCAGGGACGTGCAGCCGTAGTCGTAAACCAGCCTCCAGAAGTCTTTCACCGTGTTGGGGAGAGGATGCTGGGTCACGATAAAAGCTGCCGGCTGCCTGTAGCTCTGCAGGGGAGGAAGTCAACGAGCAGCCATGTGACATCTCGTGGCGCGGAGACGGCAGACATTTACGGAGGACACGCACACGACAGATGGCAACACGGTACATCTGTCACGATGAACGATGTGTGGATGTATGACCATGCACGAAATGTGGAGGGCCTCATGTTTCAATGACTACTGTATTCTTAGGACCAGAGCGATCCATGTTGCAGGCATGCTTCTAGCGACCCTATTGAAGTTAAATGAGGGTTCTGCTGACATACACCTTTATTAAGCCATGAAACAAATCCAGTATAGTTAGAAGCATTTGTTTATTGAGAAGTGAAAAGTTCAGAAATTACCTGATATTCTTCTGATGGCTTGGTTAGAAAAAGTCCAAGAGTTTGTGAAGCGTACGAGGAAGTGATTTAACATTACCCTCAAAATGAAATAGCTCACAATCTGGCAAAATTCTTCTTCTCTGCACATGAAATACCATCTCCCAGGGTCTTCCTGGCCTATGTCTGTATACTGTAATAGGCCTATAGGCATTCTAGCAAAAACTGATCGTAAAATGTTAATACGTTCAGGCCACACATCTGATTTGTCAAAAGTGCATTGCAGCTGTGATTTGTTCTAGCAAAACAGGATTTGAGGTAAAGCTAACAATAAAATGTGATGGAGTTAGACACTCAGGTTCAGCCTGTGTCAAGTCACCAGTGGCATTTTTCTGTTTTATATGGCAGGCGGGTAAATAGGTACAGCCAAGGGTGTCTGCTTAATGAACAAAACTATGACAAGATGACTCCTAGAAGATGGATTCACTTTCCGGCACAGATCCTGACATCAGACTGAGAGAGAATCCTCATCTAAAGTAATGCATACTGTTGTAAAATATAGAGACTGCAGTAATGCTACTTGCAGGATTGGTAGGAATAATAATAAAATCTAATGTGATTATACACTGTACAGTTTCACTTACCTCACCCTTTTCTCAAAAGTACTAAAAAGAAAATATTGGACTTTGGCCTTACTTGCAAACCGAAAAGATGAATGCACTTTGGGAACACATCAACAGCCATATTAAGGAATTTAGTTAATAAATTCCAGTGTTCAAAATTACAATTTTTTTTTAACGTGAAATGCCTTACTCCCCACTATATTTTTATTCACATCAGTACTTGAACTGCCAAGAAATTATTTAAAAACTGCCCCAAAATTATTTTGGGCACATTGTTCTTTATAAGTACATAGAATATTAGTCCTCCTACAGTTTTCAGAAGAGTGCAGAAAACAGAAGAACACACCTGGATTTGTCTCTAGCTTCCTGCGTTTACTATACATACAGGTAACATCCTGGTGACTTACGTGTCTGTGTGGGAGTGTTTTAGCGTGCAGGGGGGGACGAGGACACTTACATCCATGAGGGCAGCGTTGATATAGTTGCTGCTCTCCCCGTCAATGGTGATGAGGAAGGGCAGACAGCGGTCCGGGGGCAACATGTCCATGAAGCGGTTCTTCTCGTGGTTCCTGGGCAGCAGAGCGATGCTGCAGTCCTCCGGTTGGGGCTGGGGGGTCACCGAGTTCAGGGTCTGAGAACATCCCAAATAAAATCATCAGCCAGGGGACACTGTGTTAGTACACACAGGCAGAGTTCCAGACTGCTACAAGGCAAGCTTTGGGATGCACATACGAGCTTTATTTCACTTCAATACTTTTGTGCCATAATTAGCATCAAGCACTGAAAGCCTGAGTGGTGATCTGACACTTTGCGTGACAGCAAATGCATGTGGGGGTGAGTTGGTGGGGGTGGGCGCAGTACCTGGAATTCATCCTTGAGGTGGGAGGAGTTGCTCTGCGAGTCTATCCTAATCATGTCGTAATAGGCCGCTTTGTACTCGCAGGCGGGGATGGCTGTCTCTCCACACAGACAGGCCTCCAGGATGGCGTCGTGGATGAAGATGTACTGCTCCTGCGGCGGCAGACCACAGACATGGCAGTCAGCGCGGGGAGGGCTTTGGGTCACGCACAGTCTCCACCCAGTCCCACACACAGAGTAGCATGAAATGCCCAGACAGACAGGTAATGGCAGATGGTGTTAGGCGAGGTGTGTGGCAGTGGGGTGGGCCTAGTAGTCACCTCAGTCTGTACCATGTTGATGCGCCGGGAACGCAGGGCCTTCACGCAGTTGTAGATGTCCACCACGCCCTCGCGCTCCGCCATGTCCAGCATGATGTCGATGACGATGTAGCAGCCTGTCCGTCCCGCTCCGGCGCTGACCAGGGAGAGAGGGCAGGGGGAGGACTGGAAGGTGAGCTTGGCTGAGCACCACTACGCCGGAACAGTCTACACACCCGGCCATTGCCGAGTACAAACACCGATAAACGAGGATTCCCGTTGCATAAGACTCAATCGAGAAGCGCGTGCGTTGCTAGGAGACATCCACGACGACCGCATCCTGTTTAGGGGCACGGCGACGTTTGGTCTGTAGCACAGCGGTGGTTAAAGCTGAAGCATGTGCAGAGTGCACTTCACTGCTGTCACACCCCAACCCCATTACGTTAAAGATCAAAGGGGAACCAATCGGATGCACCTGCTTTCTCAGGCAGTATGAGGATCAGTAAAAGCCACCACGTATATAGAACATCACACATGCTCTTACATCATTTTTACATTGGTTTATTTTTTCTCTATGAGAAAAAACACCATCTGCATTAAAATGCACCTTCTCTCTAATCCCTTCTTAATGACTTAATTGCAAAAATCTTGCAAAATCTTTTTAAAAGTGGTTCTCAGCATTTATCTAGTGCAGTGTTTCTTAATCCTGGTCCTCAGGACCCAAAGGTGGTGCATTCTTTTGTTTCTGCCCAAGCACTCACACACCTGATTCAAATGTTGCCCTACCTCTTACACACTTGACAGGCATAATCAACCTATCATCAAGTCTTTCATTTGAATCAGATGTGTGAGTGTTGGGCCAAAAACATGCATCCCTTTGGGTCCCCAGGACCAGGATTAAGAAATGCTGATCTAGTGTATATGCAAATTCTGGACTGCTTAATGCCCAATATGCTGAGCATTCTTTTTGGATTGACATTTTTCTATAACACGGTTAATGCAGGTGGCAATTGGGATTTTATATATCCCATCATGGGCCTGATGCCAAAGTAGTGGTACACCAAGATCTGTTTCCAACTGACATCAAATTGTAATAATTACTAATACCTATTCACATTTACTTGAGTTAGCCCGCCCATTCATCGGGTTAAAACAAATTCTACGATAGATTTTTCAGATCATGTGTAATAACAGTATATTCATCATAATTACATTTTGTAGCCACTCAGAAGTCACAGCCACTTTTCGTTGGCGCTAATTCGCATCGCTCGCAATCAGACGGCCATAATAAATAAGACCGGAGAACAACACCACCAGCCTGTCATTTCTAGCGTGGTGTTAGGGGCTTACCTGCAGTGAACCACAATGGGTCCAGCACTGGGGGGGTTGGAGATCTTGACCCGGCGGATGAAGGACAGAAGGCCTGTAGCGTGGTACGGTACTCCGTGGTCAGGCCAGCCGGTGAAGTGGAACTGCTTCACCTCCCGCAGCTCGTTGAATCCTCTCTAATGGAGGTGAACACATGTTACTGGTCATCGTGGCCCGGTTCAATCAAAATTCACATCCGTTAAATACATGCCGCAAGTCAGGGGTGGATAAAGACTGGACCCACCCTCTCTAAGGTGAAGGTTCTGACGACGTATTCAGCAAGAGGTTCCACCTCCACAAATGTCACTTTGAAGTCACCGTAGACCTCAGCATCATCGGGCCAGTACTTGTAACACTTTACCTACGAAAACATGAGCATTCAATTCATTTAAACCAAGACATTTTGGAGCGGATCGGCGTCGAGCCTGCACTGGCCTCCTGTTGGGTTCTGACAGAAATGGGACAATGTGACCTACCCGTCCGACCTCCACCAGGTTGGTGACCATCACGATACAGGCAGACTGCTCTTGCCAGACCATCCTCCAGAAATCATAGACTGTCTCATGGACAGGCCCTGGAGAGGACATCAATCAGTGCAAATAAATACAATATCTGAAGTAAATACAATATAATCCGATACATTTTCAATAACATATTCAAAACAATACTACCAATTTCCTAATTTAGAGGGAACGTAGGTACTTTTTCTTACCTTGAGTTGCAATGTAATGGCTTGGCCTTTGATATCCCTGAAAAGTGCAGTAAACATAAAACCTTTAGTTCATTAGTTGCTCATTTAGTGAGCAGTAGAGTAACAGCGATAGGACGCTGCACACCTTGCCTCATCCACAGATCAGACTGCAGGAGTTTTCAACGGCTGCTATGTGTCAAGTCAAAGAACACTTATTGCTCTGTAAAGTTTGGCTTTATTGCTAAGAATGTCGGATTATTGATGACTTTGTAGGAAATAGAAGATCTTATAATAAGCTCCTCATTAGCAAGATCCTTTAAGTAGTAAGTAGGTCATAAGTCCTAACAATTCAAATGACCCCGATCATATTTGATTTGGCTGGTTTCTGGTACACTAAAGGGAGACAACAAAGGAAAAAGAAAGATGTGGCCACGATTTTTGTAAACAAGACAACCATTCCTGTCAGAAACAGTAGTCCACCATAAGGAATGACTGAGGCCTCTAGATGGATGAAACCTGTTTTATGTATGGACACTGCCATTGAGGGCCTCCCCCATTTTGAAAATAAAACTTTGCTAGAATGCTAATGGGTGGGCCCTGTTCATTTGGGGATCAGCCAATACATTTTGCTCATGAGCAAACATTAGCAGCAAATCAACAACCTTTGCTTCATTCAAAACGGGACATGGCCTCAATGACGCGACCCGTGTGCTCACAGACTCCACAACGAGAGAGATACAAAAGAGGGCACTCTTTTCCATCTCTATGCAGCACATGGATCAGGGATGTACACATCGAGAATGAGGACAAGGTGAAGTCAGAGAAGCTGATGGACCACGGCATGGCAGGGTCAAATCATAAAGGCGGAGGGGGGGGGTTGGGTCTCGTGCGTTTCCGTGCAGATGTTGTTAGGATTAACCAAAGGCAGACGACAAGGGACAGTGGGAAACATGTGGTGGGGTCCCATACAGTGATACTTACATCCCTGTACAGCCATATCTACAGCCCAAATCATAGGCAAGGGTGAAAGAAAGCACAACAATGTCAGTGAGTACAAGCACTTTGACCGAAAGAGGAAAATAAAAGCTGTAATTGGTATTTGTTGACAAAGGCATGCATAGAAGGCCTCACATACGAGAGAAGGACGGTTGTGTCGCGCACGTTCGCCAATGGAGGAGGCTGCGCCACTTACGTCAATGTAGTTGGCGTTGATGTAGTCAGATGAAGGGTCGTCTTCCATTGGTTGCAGGATCACTCTAGAATGATCGTCTGTAACAAAACATGGGTGAACGTTACTCAAAAAGATTACCTGGAATATAGTAATAAAAGTCAGGTAGGTGCATGATAACAGATTGGTTGGTTTGATTTAAAGCCTGCTACTGAACAGGATCAGGAAAAATTTTAAGTTATGCAAGACTTACATGCAATGATGTTTCCATAACGGTTCTTGGTCCTATTGGTTTCTTTCTTTGCCACATCCCAGGAGGCGGATTGACCTTCGAAAAAACTCTGCGTAACAAACAGAACAGAGTTAGTGGGTTTGAAGAAAAAAGACTACTTACTCAACTTTTGTATTTAATTCTATTGTCTTTTTTACAATCTAATTTTTACTGCAAAAGGGCCCATAAAGAGTCTTTCTCTGTTAGTCTGCACGTTATTGATGAAGTATGTCTCTTAACACTTGATTTTATATGAAGGCACTGCAATAAATAAAAGGCAGGTTTCTATGGACTTTTATGTTGTTCGTCTGCCCAAGGACAATCAAGTCTTGGTACATCTGAGGTAACAATAAACATATGGTGGCAATGATGACATATATTCTTGGCTACAATGTCAGCATTTTTTCTGAATAAAAAAATACCTTAGATGGCGGGCGTGGTCAAGGGTGTGTCACCCCAAATTTTTAAAAATCTTTTTAGAGGCCCTCCCTATCTTAATAATATTTGTAAATAATTTCTCCAAGCATATGTTTGCGACTGTAACGCAAATTTCCAGAATTTCTAAAAAATTAACATGAAACTGACAGGGTTACACACTGGAAAATTATTATCAAATGACCTGTATTTTAATATGAAAATATTGAATAAATACATTTTAAGCTTCATTACAATGCAAGTCTGTCTATTATAGGCTTTATAAATACCTACACATAATAAGAATGTATACTGTATATGCTCACTGGTCAGAATTGTATTTCTGTTATACATCATTTAAAACCTTGCTCACTTCTCTATTGGTTCAGTCACTGTCTCACTACTCACGGGGCCACTATGTGTTCCAACTCACTTCCTAGCACCTGCACCCTAGCTATAGTGGCTCACTAGTAAACAATTTATTTTCCAAAAGTTAAAATGTTGTTTCATTGTTTAAAGCAGTTACAGGGTGATAATGAAATGAATGAGAAATGTTGACTATTTATCATTTTATTAAAACGTTTCATCAGTGAAATGTTCAGGCTTTGTGGTGAGCTTGCTAATGTAGCTTCCATTCATAGCCTCTTACTCTAAGAGGTAAAGAAGTATAAAAAGAGCATACCAGAGAGGCTGAGTCTTTCAGAAGTAAAGACGGGGAGCGGTTCACCAGTCTATGAAAGACTGTGCAGGCATATAGTGCAACAATTTAAGAATATGTAAAATTGCAAATGAGTTTGGGGATCTCACCAGATACAGTACATTATATTATTAAATTCAGAGAACCCGGATAATTATTTTATAATATTATTAAATTGTTCAGAAAACCCAAGAAATCTCTGTAGACAAGGGACAAGGCTGAAAACAGAATTGGATGGCAGTGATCTTCGGACCCTCAGGCGTCACAACATTAAAAACAGACACGATTCTGTTGTGGACATAATTGCATGGGCTCAGGAACACTTCCGAAAACCACTGTCTGTGAGCACAGTATGTCGCTCTATCCACAAAAGCAAGTTAAAAGGAGACACCACGCATAAACAAGATCCAGAAATGCCACCGCCTTCACTGGGCCCATGCTCATTAAAGATGGACTGAGGCATAGTGGTCTGACCAATCAAAATTTGAAATTATTTGGGAATCATGTGCGTTGCGTCCTGTCGACTAAAGAGGAGAGGACCATCTGGCTTCTTATCCCCGCACTGTTCATAAGCCAGCATGCGTGATGGTATTGGGGTGCATTAGTGCACATGGCATGGGTGACGTGCACATCTGTGAAGCCCTCATTAATGCTAAACAATATATAAAGGTTTTGGAGGAACATATTTGTTTTTAAATTGCAGTTTCAACATTTGATATTTTGTCTTTGTACTATTTTCAATTACATTTTGGGATAAATGATTTGCACATCACTGCATTCTGTTTCATTTGCATATTTCGCAGCGTCCCATCTTTTCTGGAAACTGGGTTGCACTTTTTTACTGCCCGTTGAAGAACCAAGGTACAAAACATAAACAAGTATGTGGTTTGACACTCAGGAAATATATGTTTAGTCTTTTTACCACTGTGATGACTTGAAATATTACAACAGAATCTGAACATCGAAACTATCTGCATACACAATTACTCTTGAACAGCAGCATAATCATGAAGTAAACAGTGGGGATTTGGCTATCTGTTTGGATCCTGTTCACACCACTACTGAACTAATCCATTAAACAACCAACCTGCAGAAATATTCAGAATGTCTCTAACCATCTGCAGATGATGTGGAGTGCCTTACAGGCAAACCGCTCGCTGAAATGAAACCCAGTCTGCAGGGCTGTGGTCACCCTTCCAGAAGAAAAGTAAGCTGTGCTGAAACCTGACAGGATGTGACAACATCCCTGACATTTATGGTCTCTTTTGCATTTATTTCTCCACAGTAGGAACACTGACTTTTGGTTAGAGATGCGGGCTACGAAACAACAGGTCCCGTGTTCAACTCCTGCAACAGTCAACACACATTATGCCTGTGGTTCAGGACAGACAAAAACGTTGCTGGCTATAACTTTATGTAGCTACGTAATAGGAAGGCTAAAATAAAACAGTTCTAGTGGATATACGGATTTCTTCAGGCTAGACAAACACTTCACGTGAAGAAAATGTCAGTTATAATCACCTATATTGATAGATACTCAATATCATTCACAAATGGCTAATTAGCTGTTAACATGGCCAGTGGTAAAAAACTACAACATTCGGTAACTACGGCAGACTAAAATGAAACTGTTTACTGTAGTGATGGCCAAACGTGGCCTCATTTGAGTTGTTTTAGCAGCAGGATATTATGCTGGCAGCACTAAAATTTTCATTTTAACAATAAAAGCAATCATTGACATTTCTAAGGCTATATACTGTAGATATAAAGTCTACACACACCTGTTAAAATGATTTTTTTTTGTGATGTAAAAGAATGAGATAAAGATAAATCATGTTAGAACCTTTTCCACTTTTAATGTGACCTATAAAGTGAACAAATCAACTGAAAAACAACCTGAAATTTTCGATGGAAAAAATAAATAAATAAAAGCCTCACAATAACCTGGTTGAATAAGTGTGCACACCCTTGAACTAATACTTTGTTGAAGTCTATTTTGATTTTATTACAGCACTCAGTCTTTTGGGTAGGAGTCTATTAGCATGGCACATCTTGACGTGACAATATTTACCCACTCGTCTTTGCAATGGTGTCTACTGAAATATTCACAATTGACGTGATGTTAATGCATGACAACATTATATAATTTCACTATGCTATACTGACACCCGGCAAACGGTCAGCTCTGTGGTGTTGTGGTTAAAGACACAGCTTTTCACGTGGGCGACCTGGGTTAGAATCTAAATGGCAGCCATGATCAACACTTTCTATTGCGGTCCGGATGAAATAGGCTTGCCTGGTTTCTTGTTTTTGAAGAAACATGAATAGTGAAACTTACTATAAGTTAAGTGGAAAGGTACCGAAGTCCTAAGGGTTAGGATAATATCCTCCTAAATGCAAGGAGGATCTGGCGGAACAATGGGTCAATACTGGCCTACGGCGAGATTAACATCTGGCATGACAGGATTTATCTTAATCTGCTTAATCCATCAACAAGTAATCGTTCACTACACCTTCCCCCCACAGGTCTTGTGACTTTCATAGAGCCAAGTGTTTTTGCTGCTAGATAATATCCTGAGATTCGTGAGAAGGAGATGCACAGAGAAATTATTTACTATGATGTATACCAAATGATAATATAAACATAAATCAATAGGTCTCTCACATAGCATTCAATAGTCACTCGTACTCCGGCCAAAGGAGTACAGCTAATTTACTAGGCCCGTTTGCGCTGTACACTATAATCTGAGTGGGATTGGGCTATGTCACTTAATTTGAGAAGCAAATTTCCCCTCAGGGCCACCCTGAATTTGCTATGCTATAAGGTACAGACACGAGTCATACCAGCTTGCGTTATGTGTTATGATGTGCTGTGGACTAGAATCATGGGGTCTGACCTCATACTCCTCCTTGAAGCCGTAGCTGTCAGATGTCTTCATCAGGTTGATGTGCTGGAGTAGATCAGCCACCCGGATGGCTGGGTGCAGCTGGCCGGTCTGGTAGGGCGACTCAGTCCCCTCACAGTGGTAGCGAGGGACATCCAGCAGCCGGCTGGACTCGGCAGCTGCCGTGTGGTTCTCATCTGTACCCGGGGAAATCACATGTCGATGAGGATTGCAAGGGCTTGTGATGGTTCATCACCGCCGATCACTCACAGAACCCGCCTGACCCGTCGGCGCAGCGGGGTGAATACCCTGATATAACCAGACGAGGTACACTCCTCCAGCAGAAGGATAAACGAAACAAATGCTGATGAAAATTGGGTTCTCTTTTTGGCAGACAAACCACTTTTGCTGCCCCTTCAAATGTTCTACCTAAGGAAACCTCCAGTGAAGACGCTAAGCTGTGACGATATGAACCACGGGACACCTGGCGGTAAGAGACATGTCGTGTCAGCTTGTTGAGTGGGCAAGACAGGTCTTGAAGAAGGGGAGGACTAGTGCCTGCATTTCCCAGCAGACTGACAGACAGACAGACAGACGGGGGGGGGGGGCAGTGCGAGGCCAGGACACCTCAGGGAATGAGGCAGGGCGCACAGGCCGGAAGCAGACCGTATGTGCCCATTAAGGTCTTGTCTGACTTGTCAACCCCTCAGACACACAGTGTGTGTGTGTGTGTGTGCGTGTGAGCGTGCGTGCGTGTGTAGGGGAGAAGGAGCGCAGAGTGAGTCCGCGTGTGTTCTGGCACGTGAGGGGCAATTGAGGGGGCTGGCTCTTAACCACCAGGTTATCTGCTGGAAGGATTAACACCCCTCTAAATCATGGACTGACCTCCTGGCAATCAGAGTGCCCACTGAGCCGAGAGCTCTACATCCTTTCTGCTTGGCCAACTCCTGAGCTACTACCTCCCTGTACACCACGTTTAGGGGGATGTTATGTTTTAAGTACCCGTACAATTTACAGCGAGTAGAGGGGAAGTGGGCAACTGTTTCTGACACACTCTGCACTCGGTCATAGAACAAATAAATCATTATCACAACCACGTTGACATCCAGCATTTGTTCTCTGTCAATCCACTTCCTCTCGTTTAATTATCCACTATGAGATACTAGAATTGCCACACACATACTTACCAGTAATTGGTACTTTACAATTAGGGCAGCAAGAAAAGAAAAAAGAACAACAAGAGCTTTTAGCTGGGTCAGCAGTACATACACTGGGTTTGTATAACATATATAACACACGTATGACGAGGTGACATGACTTTAGTCCTGGAACATGACGGGGTGAGGGTATCACCTAGCAATGACCACATATTACACTGGGCCACATGAACGAAACACAACACAGACTTTCTTGCAAATCTGCACATGGTTTCTAGTAAACCGTGGAAAGATTGACAGACACATTTATGCAGGGGGTGGGATCTGGGAGGAGTGACACTAATCTCGGGAGAGAACTGCTGCACTCTAGTGTGCGCCAACTATCTAAGCTGACGTTTTGAGTCATTTGCAAATTTGCACTACTTAACTCTGCCCTAACATGATAGATTGAGTCACGGCTTGAACTGCTCCCTTCACTCCCTATTAACTAGCCCGGTGAAAACACAGAGCTAAAATAAGACATTTTCACTGCAAACACAGTGGCCTGAGGGGGCATTTTAATTCCCCATCAAACTCAGGTTTCCAGTGAGCCGTGGATACCCGGGGCGGCTGCGGGCCGGTTCTGTCAGCGAGGACTGCTTGTGTCTCCGTCCTGGTGTCATCAGGGAACACAGGACTCCATTACATGGGAACTGTCAGATGTGTGTTTTGACTCGCCACAGTTGGAGACATGTCCCAGGGGGGCTGAGGGTGATGTAAAATGGCCCCCTGCTCCTGTGACACTACGGACTTAGGAACTGTGACAGGATGACTGGTTTCATTCTATACAGTGTCATGTCATGCAGGACGTTGATCTTCTGGTTGGGGCTCAGGTGAATGTAGTTGTCATATCTGTCTTCTCTCATGTTTCTCTAACGTCCTGAGCAGGATTTGGAGGGTGCAGACAGTTGTATGGCATGCAGGAGCGAGAGGGATCCTCTCAGTGTGGTTAGCACCTCCAGCTCCTCTTCAACGACTTATGGTTGGGTCCCAAACCCAAACCCTTAAGGGCTGTTCATCAGTTAACTGGAGCATTGCCACATTGCCACTCTACCATGGCTGAGGGCCAAGTCTGATTTATACTGGCAGCCAAGGGAAATCCAGGACCTGGAAACTGGAAGTCTGATTTGATCCCTCGAACTGCTGAAAATGGGTAAGCTAATGTAAAGTCTAGCCATTCTGACTGTTATGCACTATTCATTTAGGGTTATATGACTGCCCAGATTGAATACAAAGACATTGTGTTGAATTGTTGCTGGATGGCTACAGATTTCAGTGGACCGCTACAGGTTTAAAGTAGACTCCTACAGGTTTACAATGGATGGCAACAGGTTTACAATGAACAGCTACAGCTTTAAACTAGACTCCTACCGGTTTACAATGGACGGCTACAGGTTTACAATGGACGGCTACAGGTTTACAATGGACGGCTACACGTTTACAATGGACAGCTACAGGACCATGACAATGACATACATGGGGATCACAGCAAGCCATGGCAGGGCAGATGACAAAGCACTGGGGCCTCACCTAGCACTGCCGTTGGCACAAGTGGATCATTAGGTACTGTAGGGACAGAAAGGGACATTCCAGAAAACAGTAAGCACACTGCTGAATTCTATAATGCCAGGGTGAACAGAGCATTAGAGGAGAGACCAACATATCTTGAAAATCACGAATGGGAGTTTTTCGTTTATCGGCACATCCTTTCATGGTTACGAAAGTAAAATCTAAATTCAATGTACAAATGAATACCTAATCTGTGTTAAGGCCCTTTCCAAAGCAAGGTAGAGAGGTTGTCGGTTAAAAGGCTTTTCCACATGTGTCTTGCCTATGGGAAGGGATGATTGCACTTACATCTGTTGCTGAAGTTGTGGGAGTCCATGAAGGTGACGGCCATGGGGTCATCAGCATGGAGTGTGCTCTGGTCGGCGTAGCTGCGGTCCATGGCGTTCACCATGTGGGTCATCTCCTGGCGAGTGTTCCCAATGGCGTCTTTTCGTTTCTTGGCCAGTTTCCTGAAGAATCGGACAAAGCACATTGAAACATCCCAACAACACACAGTCATCAATTTGTCATAGACAATAGTATAGGTTGAAGGTAAAGAGATGAAAGAGGATTCCTATCTCCGTGACAGGCCATTGGTTTGCTTTCTGTGTTCTTAGGGTCAACTATAATGCAGCACATAGAGCAGGAGATACAGGGGAAAGCCAGAAGGACCCAATGTCAGGCATGAATAGTCATGCAGGAATAACTCCTGCCTTGAGGGGGAGAGGTAGAAGCCGCGTGACTTCCCCAATCTGGGCTCTGACAAGACGTTCTGACAAAATGGAGACTCGTTGTCTCGTTAGTTTTTCAATCATAATTAAATCTCGACAGGCATAGATAGGGTTAATAGATTAACGACGTTAATGTGCCAAATGACCACTGTCCCGAGTCAGAAAGCCTGATTGAACACCTTCGTGACTGGGAGGGTTTGATTTCAAGGGCAGTTGGAGCTGTGTGTTTCTCACTCCATTTGTATGGTTTGAAGGAGTGCCATGCTGAAAAAACCCACATTATTCTAAACCTAGTTTTGATTTCCACTTTGCAAGCACCCAGAAGAAACGTTGTGCAGTACAAATCACTCTCTGATTGCAGTTTTCAGATTGCAGTTAGATGAAAGCACTGAGATGAGGTTAAATTTACACTCTAGTGAAACTGAAGGAGGACTTCATGTACCACTGAAGAGGCAGATGGTTGGACAGTCTACATAATCAGCCTTAATAAAATCAGTCTTTATTAAATCACAATTCTAGGAATACTGAACACATTTCTGCCCATCATAAATTTGGAGTGGATGAAAAAAAATAGGAAGGTACATGAATAGTTGAACTCTGGGAGACCTTGCTTTCCCATTTAGAAATAACAACACATTTACCATTTGAGGTAGTTGATGGTAACATTCTGTTTTCCAATTATTCCAGTTTAAGAGGATTTCATTGGCAGAATGTCTCCTAGTGAGAGGAAGTGTGATGTCCTAACATCACTGGAAGCTACCTAAAGAAACATCGAAATCACAAAGTTGTTTACCCTGAGACTGTCACGGAATGTCAAGCAACAATTATCCTGAATCATCGCTGAAATGCTGGATAGGCTCATTCACTTGAAATCACTTAAGGCAGAGAGTCACTTATAGATGTGAAATGAAAAGCGATCGTGAGAAATTACAAAATTGAGAAGAGCACGGAGGAAAAATGGGAGGTCTGTGTGTCTAAACTCCCTCAACGGTGAGGGTGAAATGACAAGGATGTAGAATGCCAGAGCACCGTCAGACTCTTGAGGACTCTTGAGACCGGGGCCCTCAGGAAGTGGAAAACACAGCACTGCAGTGACTTTTTTACTGTCTACAACAGCATCCCAGAACCTACACCGAACCTACACCGAACCCACAACCAACCCCCTCTTCAACCAACATTCAAACCAAACCAATTGGAGAGGCCTTATGAGATGCAAACCTTTTGTGTTGTGTGTGTAACAAGGCAGCCAGCTTATCTGGTGTCATTTCAATGGACAAAGGAGGCCCGGGATATGAAGGAGATGAATGGAGTACATGACTTAATGAACACATACAGGACACCGGACACAAAGTGCAGCATTCTTTTTTCAAATAACACCGCTTCTGGTCGCCTCGACTTTGGTTTGGAGAGTGTTTCGAAGCATGTCTGAGCTGGTCAATGGAAATGGCAATTGGTTCTGGAGCGATACGCGTTTTCACTTGAAAAAAGGATACTGCATCTTTAAAACACTACATAGCTAACCAAGGACAAATGCACTCATTATATTTTGGATTTGTTTGTTTCTGTTTTGTTGTTTGTCTGTTTACTTACAGGTAATATGAGTATGAATAGTAGCTCCTCCTGGCACGCAAATCAGAGACAGCAGGATAAAGAAATATTGGTGAATGCAAAGTGTGAATCAGTCGGATCAACAAAAGCATAAAAGTGCAAGACAAGAAAAATAAAATCTCTATTAATTAAACTTACTAATGTTAGAATTTCATTTGTTCATGCATTCCTTTATATTGAGCTTCATGCAGTTTTATGTTCCAATGTAATTGAAAATGGTGTGCAAGTACATTATTTTCATTACAAACATGCAAATAGTTCATTTTTTGTTCTGGCTGAATTTGGAATACGGTAGAAACATGTCATGCATTAATTGTCTGATTCACTTGGACAGTCAGACAGTCTTAAGAATGACTGTTGGTGAAATGGACGTACAAAATCATTTTATTTAGTCTACGTTTCTACATCTGAAAAGAAAAGGTATTGAAAAGCATATGGATAAACACAGCGGCAAACTAAAAAACAAGCTGCTTGCTACCTGGAAAACAAGCATGTCATGGACCACCATTTTAAAGATGCAGTATCTTCTATGGGTTCAGTTTATGTAGGGAACCACAGATTCATTATTGTATAAGATCATTGAGTTGTGTCTTGCCCATATACGTTGATCTTCCCAGTAACTGCTCTTTGTAATCTACTTTCCTTACCACATGGTTTGACCAAGAAAATAGGGGGGTGAAATGAATCAAAGAAACACAGAACTTTTTCCCCACGGCATTATGTATTGCGCGTTCCACTTTGATTGCGTCTGTGCAAAGCTAAAACTAAATTCCAAAATCCCACTTAATTAAAATGTACAGTTTTGTACTACCTCATGTAGTTTTACTCTGATTTTGTAAGAAACTTGGTGCAACACAACACAACACAACTAACACACGGAATATTCATTCAGATACTATGTCCGTTTCTCTGAGAAAGACATATGTTGCAATTCCCGCAGAAAAGACGGAGAAAGGGGACTTTTATTTAACAACTAGACAGTTGACTGTTGCACTGACACTCATAACTAAATTCAACACACAAACAACAAGTCAAGACAACTTGATCCAAAACAAAAGTATTCACTTTACTTTGGGGACAAAGGAGCATTAGTCACATTTCTGAATTCAATTACCATCAGTATACTTAATCCATTCCAAAGGGATTAGGGGCTTATGGCTCATTAGCATTCAATGTGCCCCATTGCTCCAAACACCGGTCCTTTTTCAGGCTGAAATTACAAACCAGGAAGCCATCCAAAACTCAAAAGCAGGCGCTACAATTAATGCCAATGGCTTTTATGAAAAGCATTCAATGAAATTATTCCCCTCCCACCTCCGTGAAAAAGACCGTAGACCACAGGGAATAGATTCTGTTACAAAACACTGAACTACTACGCAAACCACCTACAGTAGTAGACCGACCCCAACCAACACAAAGCTAGTGTTTGTAGAAATGAACAAAGACGTTTGGATATGCCAGACTTGACGGATTCCATATTAAACAAGGACATGAAAGAGCAGGATTTTTTTCCTTCACAAAATGGAATCCATAAAACGGCCCTTTCAAGAGAGGATTGCTCATGTATATTTAAAATTGTTTTCAAACTATATCCATTTGTACCATATGTAGGTGATACAAAACAACAACTGGTGCAATATGAAGCCATTTTGATTTCAATGAAATGTACATTAATGAACATAGAAATTAATAAAAATATGAATATAGAATAAAAAAGACTGAATGTGGACCAATTTGCAATATATTGTTCAAGCATAATATACTCAGTATGCATATCAAACTTTAAGATGCCTATACAGTACATTATGCTCAACAATAGAGTCAAGTTAGAAAACAATATATTTGTTAAAATAAATTCTTAAGCTTTTCAATATTCATGAATATTAAAATGTTATTGAATCAAAATACTATTTTACATTAGTACAAAGCAAGTGGAAAATCTATCCATGACAGCTATTGTTGCTTTGTACAGTAGCACCTCCAGATACCAAGAAGCCTGGGTATGCCAAAATGCTTTGATTAGTTCACAGTTAATATTTTAGAGAAATCCTTCCTCCACAGCATCAGTAAAAGGACTGAAATTGAGGGAAATCCTTCTAACTATATTTCCTGTTGTTTCGTATGGAATGACTCATTTACTATAGGATACTTAACTATAATTGAAGTCACCCACTTGACAAATGCATTAAAGTCACCGCTTTTCAATATCAGAAAAAAGAGAACTTTGCCATTGTAACTCAGCCCACATCTGTCAATCAATACCATGAAAATAAAAAGACTCACTTTATAACCTGACCTTCTGCTCTTATCTCCACAAAGCAAGTTCGAACCAGCTCCACTAAATAAAAAATACCCAGGGAAGAAAATGGAGGAGAGAAGGAGGGAAATGAGGGAAGGAACAGGAGGAAGAAAGAATAAAGCTAAATGACCTGCGCTGCAGGAGGCTATGGGAGGGAAAAGTTGAAAGGTAACGGAGACGTGTGCATGGGAGCTGGCTGGGGAAATCAGGAAGGTCATTACGAATAAGGCCCTAATTGGCAGGACTTGAAGAAGAACACAGAGGCCGCACTACCAATTAAGAATTATTATGAATCAGTAGTCACAGACACCATTTGACTGTCCAACACTTTGAAAAGCAAGTGATACTGTATCTTCATCAGGAACAAGTGGATCCATCTCCTTCCTTTATCCGAAAACCTCATGTAATTCCATTTCATTTGGGAATGTTCATGCATTGTGTATGAGGAATGAGAAGGAATAGAAAATGTGTGGGTCACTTTGGGTAAAACTAACGTTTGTACTGGTCTCGGGTTTCAATCAGCAAAGGTAATTCTCTTAAATGTCCACATGATGGTGCCATGCGTCGTACAAACAGAAAAACACTGGCTAGGGGCTCCTCTAAGCTCATCTTATTGTTCCACTGGGTAACAACTGCTCCGTGCTTATCCATCCAGCTGAACTTGATCAGCATGTAGAGATGTGCCCAGACTGAGGAGTGGTGCAAGAAATTGATTCTTTCCCTATAAAACAATAACAATTTCTTTGGAGTAATAACAGAACATGTAGCTAGGCTTTCCAAACCATTCATCACAGGTGCTTGAGACAGTTTAGTTTCGACGGTATTCATTACAAAACCTTATATCTGAAAAACGGAACTAAATCAATAGGAGGTTCACAAAGTAATTACAACATAACATAATCTACTCTCTAGACTTCAGATTCCCTTATCGCTGCACCCAGCCTCCTTGGTCTCTGACAGTGTGTGTGTGCGTGTGTGTGTGTGTGTGTGTGTGTGTGTGTGTGTGTGTATGTATGTCTGTATTTGTTTGTACATATTTGTATCAACAATTAAAATCACACACCTGACTGACCAATTCTTCGTAGTAAAGCCTCCATGACTAAAAAGAAAAGTAGCATTTAGACATCAACATCAAAAGTTTCAGATTGTAAATTGAACTCCCAAAAATACTTTTAAGTATGAACATGTTGATGAATTCTAACAGAGAAGTATATCACATTAAAAGCATGTTACACTTAACCCATCCACTAACAGTCAATACTAGGTAACACAGGAGTTCATATAGGCCCACTCCCTGCATCAGTGAGGGACTATTGTGAATGGCTGATGCTGTAAATCGCTGATGCATTTATAACTACGTGTTTAACTAAACTGTGCTAACCAAGCAGTGAACAATATTGCAAATGATCGTGAATGAAGCAGCCTTATTGAATGGGATGAGGAGGTAAGGGAGCGACAAAATGAATGAACTTGAAGCTAGCACCAACTGAGCACAGATCAACTGTCTTGTTACAACAGCCATCCTGAGGGTCATTCCATTTCAATTCAGCAAGCGATGACATCCACCATCTCAAACTGTTCTGAAAATGTTTCCGGAAAACAGACAAAATTAGCGTTGCTTTTGGTGAAATATACCTTATCTGAGGTCAATTATTGGCGACTACTCGATTTTAAATCTATTTACATTTATTTTGCTACATTCCAAATTATATTAGTGACTGGTTGCCGTGGTTGGTGACTGAATGTTGCAAATAAAGCATGTTATCATAACCCTTCGCTCTTAGGCCAGAAACAAGATTTTCACGCTGGAAAACAGCATCTCCAGTTCCAATCCAGTACTCATAACATTAAACGAGAAAATCATGTGCACTGAAATTTATAGTCAAACTTACTGGCATCCTACATATACTTTAACCAAAGAGGCTGTTAGAGTGTGATATAATCTGCAGGTTTGTGGCAGTGTTCCTCACACAAAACTTTCCTTTTCAACTGTTATGTAAAGGAAAGAAAAAGGTGCAGTAGTCTCTTAATTTCCAGAGCTGTACACACACACACACACACACACACACACACACACATTTGTACAGCTAACCTCATGGGGACCAGAAAAAAGAAATTGCATTCTCACTTGCTGTAATCTTAAACCAAAACCTAACCCTAACCTTAACCCAATCCTAACCTTAACCTAACCCTAATCTATTCCTTACCCTAACCTTAACATCAATAACGTAAAATGTATACCTACATTTTACCTAGGTGTAATGCCTAACCTTAATCCCTTAACTTAACCAACAATGCCTGGAACTTAAAGAAACCCCAATTCTAACTCTAAAATGATTTGTGAGTTTGAACCTAAACCTAAACCCTGAGCCAGAAATTGACTTTTGCCTCATGGGGACTAAAACACGCACGCACACACGGGTGAAAATATTTACATACAAAGTCTCAGTAAGGTGTTGGCCCACAAGCCACCAGAACAGCCTCGATGAGCCTCGGCAAAGATTCTACGAGTCTCCGGGCCTCTACTGGAGGCATGAAACACCATTCTTCCAGAATGTTCCCTCATTTGGTGTTTTGTCGATTGTGGCGTAGAGTTCTGTCCAACACGTTAGTCCAAAAGTTCTCATGGGTGTTCAATTGGCTGGAGACTTAGTGACCGCGAAGGCCATACCATTTGACCCACACCGCTCTCATACTCATTAAGCCATGGATGGGGGCGCTGTCACCCCGAAAGAGACCCAATAATGAATCCTCTTTCAAAGTCACTTAGATCCATTCCGCTTGCACTATTGATCCAACTTTAAGGTCAACTGAGCCCGCTAAGCATTATGATTAGGATCCCAATTGCTGAATTGTATCGTGCAGTACACCTGTAAAGAATCATCTGCATTGGTTATGTTTCTCTGCTCATCCATTCAGGAATTTCCTTTATTTTGTCACCCATCTGAATTTTTTTCCTTATTATAAATAGTATATTATAAATAATTGCAGAAAGAATGACATTTTCCCAGAAGTTGTTGGAGGCTTGCTCGGCTAGAAGTCATATTATTCTTCCATCACATCACATCATCAGATGATTATTTTCTGTGGTGTGGCGTAGAAATACCTTCAGTCTATAATCACTCACGGTGGAAAATATTGATAGAATTTGTCATGGCCTTGTATATAAAACTTACATTAGCAGTCGGATCATCAGAAACTGATGTGAACCTATTTTACAGTACAACTGGGTTTAAGGAAACTGGGTTTGAATGTCCAACATTACTGCAATAAGTATGAGATTGAAATTCTGATGCATTTGACAAACACCCCACAAACAAAAAGTGTTTCAGATTAACCAACTGGCACATAAACCATAAACTTCAGAATCTAAAGGGGATTAAATGATTTTTGCTTGTTAACTGCGAATGATCCACTCACGCAGGTATATAGAATAAAAATGTATTTAAATTCACATCAAACTAAGATGTCGGATCAGATGTTATGCCCTACAGTTGTACTTAAGTAACTGAAATTGACAACTTGGGTCCAAATATATTTCAACAAAACAATGTTTCAGGAATATTAATTATATCTGTAACTTCAGAACGCAATCCCAAACAATTAAAGATAGTGGGTGTCAAAACATAGTTTTTTCGGTGTAAAGACTCCTCAATGAAACCCATAAAACTAAATTGCTGTCCACTTTTTTTTTAAAGATTGCATTGCAAATATCTGAATAAGCTGCAGAAACGTTAACGACAGCAAAACACACAAGAATATATATATATATATATATATATATATATATATATATATATATATATATATATATATATATATATATATATATATATATATATATATATATAT
>JACXGJ010002631.1:0-18640 GCA_016801105.1 Esox niger | reverse complement strand
GAGCCCCAATGTGTCCAGGCCTAACCCACTCCCAAAACATAGTGCTTTATTACCTCATACTGAGTGATAATCCCATTGGGCTCCACTGGTTCCTTCCAGTAGAGGAAGATCCGATCCTCGAACGGTGTGGCTTTCATGGACTGGCTGGGAACGGGGCCAGGCACTGCATTAAGACAGGAGACACGAATACAATCAAAGGAAGGCCATTAAGAAGAATCCCCATTTCAGAGACTGAGCTGCTCCCACAGCACGTCGTCCTGGACACGTCAACTGACTGTTTTCACTTAGAGCAAAGTGACACGTGGAAAATGGCACAAAAGCATAGTGCTGTGCACGCGCTGAATGGAAGACAACCAAATCGCTGGAGGTTTGTATTCAACTTTACACTTTGTCCGCAGGTTTTGTGATCAAACAGGTGTCTATTCATTTAGTGGTTCTATGCCTTTTACTATGAGAGCACATCGATCAGTCAGACAACACAGCATGTTGCATCACTTACAATCTTTGAAAAAATGGATTTCATGTGGAATAGAAATACAGTAACTCTAACAATGCATTTCCCATCCACAAAATATTTCCTTTGATAGAAAAAGGTATTCATCTAATGTTTTAGCAGTAAAAACATCCGAGACGACACGGCTGTCGATGGGTAACAATATCACCAGGCTATTTTGAGAACCTTTGTAATACAGGAAGAATTGGTAAACAGAACAGAATTGACTGACAGCCTCCTGAGTACTGATAGAACCTGGAAGTCCCATGGGTCTCTATGGCTTCCACGTCTGCCTGCCTGGGCTGTGTTCCAGTCCAGCTGGGTCGGAGACGTCGAAAGCCCTCTCCCTCAGCCGACAGACAGTAGCGTGACCAGGTCACATGGCTGGGTGCTTGTCAGGCCTGTCTGTCCTCAGAGAGGAGCAGAGCCGGGGGCAGGAGGGCGCGCCTGTCTGCTGTCTCCAGATGAGTGTTAGAGAAACTGTTTACGTGGGCCTCGCTCTCCCCCCCGTCCCCAACCCCCCACACCACCCGCCCACAAGTCACATCCACTGGATGGATGTCACCCAGACATCAGCCTTTTCCACAAAGAAAAATCAAGCATTCCTTTTTCCTGTCTGGTGCTACTGAAAACTGGTTGGTTTGACAGAGGAACAATCAATCTTTCTTCTTCTGCTACTCACTGATAAGTCACATACACCAATCTATTTTAAAAATGTAGAAATAGTAAATAGCCAGATATACCAGGACCTGAATATCATCCCCAAAGTAACCAGGTTAAACCAGGACCTGAATATCATCTCCAAAGTAACCAGGTTAAAACAGGACCTGAATACTGTCTCCAATGTAACCAGGTTAAACCAGGAACTGAATATCATCCCCTTTACGTCACGGGAAAAATATACTTTTAGGAATACAGTCACCTTGTACTGTACCCAGGTTTCATTTCCCTGTGAACTCAGTTCACTGTTGAGGATTTTCATTTGCACATGCCACATTAAGTTAGCCCAAATTCAAAGCCTTAGCAAAACGTCGACTAAAAGTTCAAATATGTTTTTTTGGGGCGGGGGGCACGACAGACGGCTCACTTATTTTCTATAACATTAAATCCTGGGTTTATGAGAACGTGAGGCGTAAACGGTCTTCAACGGGCAACACGTCCACCGGAGCCACAGGACAGAGCTGCTCACCTGGCAGCATGATTAGAATGCTGGAGCGTTTAATGTGTGTAACAAATTCCAGACCGTCACCAGTGGAGTTATCTCCGTCCTCGGTTAGCATCCGCGGCTAGTGTCTATTCAGAAAGCAGCAGGAAGAAAACGTGCCCTGCTTTGAAATGACTTACTCAGCCCAGCTGTAGGAATCACCGGGGGGGCAGCAATAAGCGTTAGTCTGTCTCAACTGACGCCAAACAGAACACGATAAAGCTGTCTTTCAAAATTACGTCGGCATAAGAAAGGACGGTGTATGTGTTGGGGGGCGGTGTATGCGGTGGGGGGCACTGTATGCGGCGGGGGGCGGAGCTTTTAACACTGATGAATCGTGAAGCATGAAGTTTACATTTGAAATTGGAAAATTAAAAATATCCCCCTTTCATGACCTAGCTAGCGATTATGTGCACGCACCGTCTTCATCCGTCTGGATGACTGTCTCGTCGCTCTCCTTGCGTCCCTCTGGGTTGGTGAGGATCATCTTGAGGCTGACGTTGGTGTTGGGGGGCAGGTTGCCCACCACGTGGCGCGGGGCCTTCGGGTCCATGTCCAGGCAGTCGGCCTTGGTCTGGTTGTTGGCGTTGTAGTAATGGTAGCAGATGGTGACGTTGAAGGTGTGGCAGCGAGTGATGTTGTAGCCCAGAGACTCCCAGTCCACAGCGATGAACCTGGCCTGGGTCTCAGCAATCTTTAGGCTCTTCGGGGTTCGCATCGGCTCTGGAGGAGAAAAACGCAACACATGGTTAAAGGGGTGTCGGCAAACAAACACCAGCTATGGACTACATAGACTGAACGGAGGGACTGTTCACATTGGGGAACCATATGAACGTTCAGAGAAACGGTCACGCCGTTAACACTATAATCTATTCCGTGTGGACGCTCTGTCAAAGTGAGGCGCTGATGATGGCGTCTGATGACTGTCCTTCAGCGGTAGAGCTGCTGGCCAACACACAGCTCCACTTCTCATTCCTTCGTTCTCATATGAAAAGACAATTAATGAGGTTGTTATAAGGATTAAATGCCAAAGTAAGAGTAAGGGGGCCACAGCAAAGCAAATGAGCAAACGTAAACTGATGTTGGTGTCTAGGAGGACAGTCTCACACAGGCATTTTAAGAGCTTCTGAATTAGCCAATATATCACCCTGGGAGAAAGTCAATATAATCCAACCTGCAATCCATCAACCAACCACGCCATGCTGGATACTAATTACTCTAATAGTCCAATTTACCTGCGTGATTAAGGCAATGATGCAAGTAAAGGATGCGCCTTACCAGGTCTGTTTTCATTGTCTCACCAAGTCTGTAATCACTGTCTCACCAGGAGTGTTTTCATTGTCTCACCAGGTCTGTTTTCATTGTCTCACTAGGTCTGTAATCACTCTCTCACCGGGAGTGTTTTCATTGTCTCGCCAGGCCAGGTTTCACTGTCTCACCAAAGCAGGAATACGGTGTATTCAATTTATCCTCTATTGACAGATGTGTTCCAGACACCGATCTCGTTGTGGTTAAAGTGCATGACCTGACATTTAGAGGTAGCGGGGGGTTCAATCTCTGCAAAGCCTTCTTCATCAACGTAGCCTGATGTACTGGGCACTACGTAACTGTCATTAGTTGAGTAATGGGATGTTGGCTGTGACATGGCCAACCTACAGGGGTCTATGTGTGAAACCTGCTGGCTCTTGGCATATCAGGTCATCCTCCCCCTCAGACGTCCTCTGTGGAAACAGACATGGTTTCGGACACACAGAACCACGTCACAAGCCTCAGAAAACATTTATCTACGTCCATTTTGAATGGGATGCCAGCAACACGACCAGCATTGTAATTGTCCAATGAAAATAAAAGGTTCTAAATAAAGAGCAGGCGTGTTGAGTACCATTTTTAATATGCCATGATATTAACATTTTTGAAATTTCTGGTTTACTGAGGATTACAATTTACAAAAATTACTTTAAGCAACAACACTCCAACGCAATGAACAGAAATATCATTTGATCTGCAAATCGGACATTTTGATTCAAGATAGGACGATAACATGCTAAATATCCTCCTATATGCTAATGACTTCCTCTTGAAGAAATCTAACAATAATGTTTCAACCAATCAGACCACTAATCTGGATACATTTGGAAGTCCTTTCTCCCATGAGCCCAGCCCCTTTTTTCTGTGTTATCAGGACCACATGGGACACATTTATATAAGTTGAGTCACTAGTTATCTTTATTGATTCTAATTTGCTTGATACATTCATAGTGACTGTATCATGGCATATTGTCTTGAACCAATGGCACATGTTGATGGATGTGTCAATTCCAAAATATAATTAAAACCCTCTGAGAAGTTTAAAGAAAACAAATGCTCCCGTTCCCCCACCACGGCTACCCAGTGTTTCATTTGGAGTGATGCCACCAGTCACCTTGCACAAAGAAAATAACCTTTGCAATTACTGATGTAGTGGCCAGTACGGCTGTGGAAGATCAGCGGTCAGAGGGTTGAAGAGGGTGTCGGAGAGTCCCCAGGTTGACTGTAAAAGAAAGGAAGCCACAAGGTGCAACTGGTTGACCTCCTCTTTCTTCTCCTGACAGTGCAGGCATTTAATAAATACCACGAGAGACGGCAAACTGAAATTAAATTTCTCCCCCTCTTGGCTTCCTCAGCCAGTGACAGGATTGTTCGATACAAGACCCTTTCTGTGTAGAGCCAATTTACACTTATTCAGAGATAATTGCAGGAACAAAAGCAAGGGAGGGGAAAAAAGAGAAGGGTGGAAAAAGACTGAGTACAGGGACACTCATCTCCCATAGGTCTGTTTTACCTTTAACAAGTCATTATCTGGCTGTCACTCACACAGAACTGCTCACAACATTCTGGTGAGTTAGTGACAGCATGCCATACTGGCATATTTTCGTGAGGCAAAAAAAAAACAAAAAAAACATTAAATCTCGACAAGTCCTAGGGAGGCATGCTGGAAATGAATGGACCGAGTCAAGTCAGAGCAATTTCCCCCCATAATAATACTGTTTGTAAGTGTGGTCAAGGGCAAATCATTTCAAAGGCAAATCTTCATGATAATAGAGAATAAGAAGCCAGCAGTGACACAGAGAGAGAGAGAGAGAGAGAGAGAGAGAGAGAGAATGAGAGAAGGCCATTCAAACACAAGCATCAGTAAATTCAGTCATCTTGACAGGTCTGGACGACACTTTATCCACCAATTGGACACACACATCCCAAGATACAACCAGTCCTATCATCTTTACCACACTTTATCCACATCAGGACAAAGCATAAAACATGATGAGTTATTCACAAATCAGCCTGAGACATGCTCTTAACGAGAGAAAGCAAGGGAGACTCGTATGCTAGTCCACCTGTTCATAGGAACCCGACCAGGTTATGACCTGTAAAGCCGGCTACTCTTTTTGGAGTCAGGAAGCAAAAAGAGCGAGGGGAAAAACAGAGTGGGATGAATTCCTGACACCCTCCAACAATTTAAATGAGAACCAGCCTACAGCCGGTAGGCAGTAATGCCTTCCACCTGACGTCCCATACCTCATCAGCCTTTAGCACAGGAGTACACACAAAGAAGCAATAACATTTGGACGGCAGACAATGACCTGCGCCCCACGGCTCCCCCCCGGCTCCCCCCCGCCGTCTCTCTCGGCGCTGTTTATTCTATCACCCGGACTCATGATTAACAACGCGTGTACCCTTCTGAGCTGATCAATAGCCGCGAAGTCCCGCGTTAGCTTTACAGCTTACAGAACCCCCACCGCCCCCGCCGCCCCCACCGCCCTTTAATAAATTCCATCGATTGCAGCAGACTTAGATGCTAAAATCCCGGAGCGTTTTCCGAAGCTTAAATCAAAAGGAGATCTACAGTCCTGGGAGAGGCCAGGTGTCAGAGTGATTAGGAAGGTGGCCGGTATTCTTATTTAGCACGGTTAAGGGCTGACGCCTCTCCCAACACGCCAAGACGGGTGGATCACCATGCTAAACAGGCCAAGCCCACATTTAGCTCCGCAATTCAAACCCACATCTCCCCTCTGGCCCTCTCCTCGCTGCCCTTCTTTTATCTACAGCTCACTGAACGGAAGGGGTGAGGGGGAGGACCAATGGGAGCGAGGGGTCCAGGAGCCTGGAACAAGGCCATTTGCGATCTGGCCCGGCAATCAGGACACCGTGGCGTCGTCCCTGGATCTTTAATTGCCGTAACAAATCAACCATTGATGTCAGAAACAAAACCCACTGTTTGCACAGGCGGCTCTTTGTGGCGAGCGACAATGCATTACTTATCTGCACCGCGCTCATCCGAGGGAAAAAGCAACATTTGCATACACAGAGGTAAATATCGCTCTACAGAGTGCTTACATGATTCAAAAGCTTGTCTGAAGAACCCGATTAAGTGCATCAGCAGCACAGCAATCAATCACAATCCAATAAGAAGCGTGTGGTAAAGAAACCTTATTGAATATCCTGTATTGATTTCCGATTTTCGCTCCTTTTTTGCAGCTTGGTATCATGATCTGTTTGGCCAGCAGATTAGCAGGACCATGATGAGAGTATAAGAATATGTCACCCTTTGGGCTAAATAACAAAGGAGATGCGTTATGGCACCACTGATGTTGAGCTGGTCCAAACGGATTAGACACAGGGGGTTTGGACAGTGACAGGACATTTCAGTCCTGCTGGGTGGCAGTCAGTGACGGTCCCAACCAGGCTCCACTGACCATGACTGATGTTGACCATATATTGGATGTAAAGTGCACAGGTATTTCACTTACTTTTTAGTTTTTCAGTATATAAACTTTAATATGTAAAAAGCAATATCAATCAAACTTCAAATTGTACCTCACTGTGGCGCAACTGTCCAAGGCATTCCATCGTTGTGCAAAGGCACCCCTAAACTCGGAGTTTAATTCACAGTCTCCCATGATCTTCAATGGGCAGTGAATAAACGCACAGGGCAATGGGAGGACGTACCAGCATCGTTCAGAGTTCCAGGAAATCTGTGTTGGCAGTCAGGTCAGACATTCTCAGGGAGTGGCGTCATGGCCAGGGATTAGACATTAGTGGGTGACCCTGAAGCAATAAGGGTCAAAAGCCTTGCTCAAGGATAGACCCTCCCCCACTGGAACAGGCTACCTGCCGCCCTAGAGGAACAGGCTACCTGCCGCCCTAGAGGAACAGGCTACCTGCCGCCCTAGAGGAACAGGCTACCTGCCGCCCTAGAGGAACAGGCTACCTGCCGCCCTAGAGGAACAGGCTACCTGCCGCCCTAGAGGAACAGGCTACCTGCCGCCCTAGAGGAAACAGCTACCTTCCGCCATAAAGGAAACAGTTACCTTCCACCATAGAGGAAACAGCTACCTTCTCCCATAGAGGAAACACCTACCTTCCGCCATAGAGGAAACAGCGACCTTTCGCCATAGAGGAAACAGCTACATTCCGCCATAAAGGAAACAGCTACCTTTCGCCATAGAGGAAACAGCTACATTCCGCCATAAAGGAAACAGCTACCTTCCGCCATAGAGGAAACAGCTACCTTCCGCCATAGAGGAAACAGCTACCTTCCGCCATAGAGGAAACAGCTACCTTCCGCCATAGAGGAAACAGCTACCTTACACCATAGAGGATACAGCTACAAGCCACTATAGAGGAAACAGCTACCTGCCGCTAGAGGAAACAGCTACGTGCCGCTAGAGGAAACAGCTACCTGCCGCTAGAGGAAACAGCTACCTGCCGCTAGAGGAAACAGCTACCTGCCGCCTAGAGAAAAATGAAAAAAGGATCATATGACACTCAGACACCCGGTGCTGGGAGAGAGGAAATTCCTTTAAGAAACTGCACACATTGTTTTCATTCCAACACCAAAAACACATGGACCCCACAACAGTTGTTGTCATTATCATATACAAAAAGCCCCCAATTTCTACTGTATGTGGGCAGAACTGGTGGATTGGGTCTTTAATTGCACCAGGAGACTCCTGTTTGCTCACAGATTGCTTCTTCACAGCTTCCCAACTTCTGACTGTCACTCACAGTCCACCGGTCACAGCGGAACACAGCTATCTCTCCCAGGCTCCGCCGGCTTTCATATATGAAATCGGCAGCTAAACCTTTTGGAGCAGAACGACTCCTTTATCTCCCAGAATGGCAATAACGTGAGTCAAGGAGACGGCTGTGGCTTGCACTGAGTTGCTGCTTTGCAAGGCTTCTTGTCTGTCACCCTTTTATCACCACAAGAAGGGGAAAAAGTTAATGAAACAGCCCAAAGAGAATGTAATTGGGGATTAGGCGGACAAATTGTAGCTTGTGTAAATCAAATTGAGCTGCTACACTTTGTAGAAGGTTTTGCTCTTTGACCAACCTGGCAGAGAAAGCGTTGCACACAAGTGTTTTCTAGAAATAGGATGATTTGATGATGGTGGTAGCACCACAGAGAGGATAAAAGCACCAGAGGTTCTAGATCAAACACTTCCCTATAAGCATTGCTGCCTGGCCATGGATGGTCACAAAGATGAAGCTGAAAAGACAACAATAGGCAGACATTGGGCCGTCAAGATGAGCATGAAGGACAGAATTTGTATTCCGACCAGACCTCACCACAAAGCGCACAAAAGCCTGCATAGAAAAAATGGGCCCTTTCAAAGGACAGAAAATATTTCAATAGAGATTCTATAGAGCAAATGGCCTTCACACTACACAAATAATATGATATCTAGCTGACATACTCTCCTCACTGCCCCGGGTGAAGCTCTTCCCCTTCTCAAGGAGAAGTAAGGACAGCCTGCATAGGAACAGAACAATTGGAAGACACTTCCCCAACAAAGCTAGGCATTCTGGGAATCCAAACAGTGTTCAGTTTTTTGTGGCTGATCTTTTGTCCCTCCGTAGTGATTTGTTTTATCCATCTCTCAGACTGCTGTGGCCGAACAGAGAGTCCTTAAACCTGTTAGATCTTCTAAACAATAATCTAGTTTTAAATCAAGATCTGACAGCCTCTATCAGGCACGTCTCCGGTTAGCTGGGAGGACGGCGATACGTTTCAATATGAATAAACTCCAGTGGAAATGACTCCGTCCATCCACCTGTGCTCTTGAAAGTCAATACGGCGGGATGAGTAATAGGAAGGCATTTCACCTAATTGATTAGAAATGTCAGTTCAGTAAGCTAAATGTGAATGTAATTTTGAAGTGCCTCTCAACACTTGTCTGCTCAGCAGTTTCTTCACTCGTGGCAAGATGGGAGGAGAGAGAGAGATGCAGAGACAGAAGGAGCGAGAGAAAGAAAGGAGGACTGAAAATGGATGGCTAGTAGTGAATTCAACTTGGGGCTAAGCTGGCCTTTGAAATAAAGGCGATAACAATAATTATAATAACGGCGCGTGTTTACTTCATTTACCTCTCCATTAGGCTAGGCCCGGCACCACTTGGCACTCTCCGGGGGCGACCCTATTGATGTAGACCTTCCTGGGATGAGGCGGCCGAATCAACAGCCAGCTGCCTACACATTTCCCATTATTCAATTTCCCATCAAACAAACGCGGATACGAGCCACTCCACAGTAAAGCTTGGCCAATACGGCTTTTCTAGCACACATCACTGACATGGAGGGGGTGAATCCAATATCATTTATTTTTAATTGCATTTTTAGCTGCTCATGTAGCTCCCTATGGACCGGTGAATGTGGAGGCGAACACTGGGATGTAGTAGACACTAGGGGCTTTCTAATGTGCCTTGCTCCATAACCCTCTGGTGGCTAAGACATTACATCTAGCTAATGGCGCGTACATTACTTAACAGAGAGAAATATACAGACCCCCGCAAAAAAACACATCAATATAAACCGCGGAAGGGAGAGGTAATTTCTGCAAACTCTTTAGCAGGAGTTTATCACCCTCTTCTCATTGGCAGAGAAAATACATATTTTAGGAGATAGCTGCTTGAGAAATTTGACACTCAAAGCCTGCGTGCGCGTGTGTGTGTGTGTGTGTGTGTGTGTGTGCATGCATGTCTTTTAAAAGTGTTTCTGCATTTTTAAAGGTCTGCCTCTTCACAGCAGACACCAGAAGTCTAGAAAATAGGCCTGGTCAGAACTATAGTAAAACATTACTATAAACTCTTTTCTTTACCCTGTTTCATTATAAAGTGAATTTGTTTTAATCCAGTTACTGAAGGCAAATCACCCATTCTGTTTTGGTTTGATGTTGACATTGTCTCACAACACGTTTCTCGCAGACATTAGTGGGAATCGAAAATATTTAAACATTGAACCTCAACTTCACCTATAAACCGGTGGATAAAAATACATTTGGGTAACTGCAGCCTATTTTGCAGCATTTAAATATAAAAATGTAGAACTTGTATGTCACGTTCAATTGGTCTGGCATACACAGCAATTCTTAAAATGCAACACATTCTTTTTTGGGGGGATGGATTAGTCCTGAGACAGGTGCCAATGAGACATATACAGATCCGGAGAAAATTAAGAGACCACTGCAACTTTTTCTTTCCTTTCCAAGAAAGACGAAAAGGATTTGAGTGAGGAACCAAAGGGTAAAATTTTATAGAACACTGCAAATTGAACGCTTCTGTTCCTCACTCAAAACCTTCCTTTTCAACTTTTTTGGAAAGGAAAGAAAAAGGTGCAGTGGTCTCTTAATTTTTTTCCGGAGCAGCATTGTGCACCATGAACAAAAATGCATGTATGTATGTCTGTGTCCGTGCCTATTCCCAGTTATAACATACTACAAATACCTGACCTATCAAAGTCTCCTTTACAGAGTTGTAAACTCCTCCAAGGTGCTGCAATAAGTCTTTTCCTGGGGCTAAAAAGAGCTCTTGAATTTTCCCGTTCCTCCTCAACCTGAAACAAATATCCACTCCCATTAGTACACATAGGCTGTTCCAAGATGTCTGATGCCATAGCAGAGACGCCGTTAACACCTGTAAACCAGTTACAGCTGCCAAATGAGTTTGGCTTCACTGATGAATTTATAATGGGTACTGCCATCTGTTAATTACTAAGCTGAAATTAGCCAATCATTTAGATCCCTCTTTCCTGGACATAATAGGAAATTTGATCATTTGCATGGATTTAACACACCCTATCAAAGCGACGTTGTTTTTTCATAGTCTTTTTTGAAGTCTGGGATGTTGGTCACATTATGGCCTTGCTCCTTGGCTTCCAAATGTGTTTGTTCTTATTTACTCTCTTAAGTGACCGCCGGTCCACCCCAGCAAGCTGGATCAGTCTGAATATTTCCTACCATCTACTCAGCACAGCCGCTCTTTCTGAAAATACCTATAAAAATATTGATCAAAGAACAACAAAAATAAATAAAGGCAGGAATCAATGGAAATCCACAAAATACTAAGGCAGTAAATATAAGGATAGCTCACATTCAGAGGTCTGGAAGAGCTAACCTGCCCGGCCACACTATTTCAGGATTACAGTAAACCGTCACAATCGTCATATGTTTTTTTCCGCAGTCAAGCCAAATACATTCCTCTCATTGACATTATGTTCTTAATGGATTTCCAAGAAACTGAGGGGACAGCAAAAAAGCCTTTGTTTTTCTGCAAATAAACAGCACCGCAAATTATAATGCACCAGATTTAAGGCACTTTGGGATGAAAGCTAAAATGCAAAGTCCTCTGGGTAATGCCTCACCGCTATAACTAGCTACTGTGCTATGCTGTTACTATTTATGCAAAGGTTGAACGATTGCATCTAATTTCATGTGCATATCAACTAGTATATATCATTCAGAAGGTCCACTGTAAAACAGCCTCTTTCTTTATAGTCCACATTGGACACAGACTAAATGGGGACATTCCAGAGCACTAATCTCCTACCAGGAATTGCCTGTTCCTGGTTCCAACATGTCTGGAGGGCTCCATTAGGGCAGCTTTTTTCCGGGAGCTGCTTGGGTTCTATTTGACCACGTAGCCTGTCCACGTCGTTTGATATCTCACTGTTCACTAATCTCAGTGTTTCAGTGTTTTTTCTGCTTTTTAAACAACCCAGTTTATCTCCAACTTGCGGAGTGCAGGTTGAGCAGGAGACCAGAGTCAGTGTATTACCCCATTGACAGTGGTCACTATGAGGACCCAATATCTCCTTCTCCTGCAGTAGATGTATTTGCCATCCATTTTCTGTGTAAGCCATTTCCAACGCCCCGGCTCCCCTCCATTCAGACTAACCTCCTAGGCCATCCGAAACTTGATTATTTTTCACCTTATATTCTCCTCAGACAAGTACCAATAAATCACTTCTTCAGGAGAGGGAGGGGAAAAAAAGGAGAAAAACTCCTATTCGGAAAGATAATAATAAAGGAGAGCGTTGCCTGCGACTGCCTCTCCCCGGGGGACCGCTGAAAAACCTAATTCTCACTATTCCCACCGGGGAAATGAAATGCTGTATGTGTCACTCTGGTATCATATCAATTATCCACACAGTTACCGCTAGCACTGGAGAAATTGTATTCAGGGAGGGGGTGGATGTGATTCTCCTCCTCATGATCTCCTGTACTGAACAAAGATTTTCAATTAACAGAGTCAGAGCAGGGTTTTCTCTGGATAAAGCTGGAAAACGATTTGCGGCACATTTTCTCACATGGAAACTATTATGAGAGATCTAAGAGCGTACACATACCCTGTGATGTAACAGTGAGGTTTGCAGAATATATTGTAGCCTAATAGAAGAGTAAAAAAAAGTCCTATTTCAGTTCTGCGTTTAAAATAAAACAATACTCTTCAGGTATCTAAAAATCTGCATAAAAAAACAACTGATAATTTGGATCACCTTTCGCTCCTCAACTCTATTTGCAGCAAAAACAGAAAACAGTTTTTTTGTTGTTGAATTTTTTTTTGCTTTCTTGCAAATAGTAAATAATTGTGTAAAATACAAAAAATGCCTCAAGCCACACTGTGTAAGTACTTTCAGATTCTGCTTGGCCAGATATCTCCCTGAACTACAGCAGCTTAGCTCATGCGTGTGTCCTTGTGTCGTATAAATACATTTTTTGAGGGGGCATTCAGGAACTCCTGTGTTGTTTCTAAACGCAGCCTTTTTAGACTGCGTCGGACATGCGACACGGCAAGCGACACTACAGTGGATTGGATGTGAATTGTTTGTACATTTTGAGTCATGGTGCCCAGCCAGTCAGAATACAGCAGTCATTATATTCGCTGCTTCCAAGTCACTGGCAATTAATGGATTGGATTCTGAGGGGTCTTACAGCCCCTGGGACAAGCGGAACCCTGTTCTGCTGTCACTTTCCATACATGTTCTTGCCTGCACTTCCGCCCATTGCAGTGAACACGTACCTCCATGTCCGCGGCTGATAACGGCGAGGTAGCTAACCAACAGCAGATACAGCAAGGTTGTTAGTGCCTGAAATATGAGGCCCGGTCCTGTGTCCTCCCATTTTCACAGGAGGCTACATGATCCGCACATCCAAACATGAAGAGCGTCACCACAAATCGCTGGGAGAGAGAGAGAGAGAGACAAATACTGACCTCTCACAAATTACCCCAGGTTGGCAAGAGCTAAATATTGGAGAGGGCACTGCTTTTTATCTCAGTCATCTTGTGAGTGATTCTGTATGAGGTGGATGGATGATAACTACTGTATTTATTTGCAGTCAGTCTGATGAATGGAAAGTCCCTCCTAGCAGTACCCAACCTCACCTCAGACCAGCAAGTTCCTATCTTATTCTGACAAAATATTGATTTGGTGTAATATTAACCAGGGCAGAGTGGTATGTATCGCATACACTGTAATGAAATCTCTATATTTTTTTTACAAGTCTGTGTTCCCATGATCTTTAACTGTACTGAATGTGCAGCCAGTGCAAGCTGAAAAGACAGAATGAGAGTGGGAGAGAGAGAGAGATGAGGTGGGTGGATGAGAAAGAGAAAAGGCCAGGTACTAGAACTCAACAAGGCACACACATTCGTCCAATTGCCTTGTTTGAAATTCAAATTTGTGAGCCTGTGAGGAAGCTGATAAGCAGTCTAAAGGAGTAGTCAGAACGCACCCTAAGATCTAGTACAGGTGGATTATATGTAATGAGGAAAGGAGAATACATATAATTTAGGATGAACAAATCTATCATATTTCACTGGCAGGCAGTCAAAACAATAGTACCGTGAAGTAACGTTTTAGCATTTTTATGTTTGAACACAAATAGGAGATTAGCTGGTTCAGTACAGCTAGAATCCATTGTGAGAATATACTATATGAATTTAAAATATGGCTCATGTGAATCCATTCAACATCACACATAGCATAATTCTAAAAACTATGGAGCACATACATGTTTGAGTTTGACAATATGGATGTATTCTTCTGTTCCATGCTGACATTCAATATTATTTATGATTCACATGAACAACGCTGTATTCATCAAAATCCAGAGGTAATGAGGAGGATCACATTTTTGCCGTTACATAATGAGCTGACAAAGTGTAGCTGGATCACAAAAATTGACCCAAACAGAGCGCCCCACCCTCCCAAAAAAAGAAGAGAAAACTCATTTACATTTAAATAACATTTCCTTCTCACATACAGATAATCCGAGCAACTTCGTAATGTTTGTTGAAAGGATCTGTGGTCCCACTGACACGACGCTGTTTACGTTGCAAAAGGAGCCGAGACAAACTTGGGAGAAAAACACAAATCACCATCTCTTTTATCTGCCCTAGACAACACTGCAACACATCCCGCTGGCATCAACCGAACACTGCAGGCTGAATAGAGACGCCTGAGTGGGGTCTTCACATCCTGTTTTGGGAGGAGAGCAAGTGAAGATACTGTATCCCTGACAAGCAGATGTTTCAGGTTTATGGCAGCCCCGCTGAGGGTGAACTGTTGGCGAGGCCTTGGCATGGTCATACTGCAGAGCTACGACCATCCCCAGTATTTCCTTACCGTTGCCTATTGAGAGGGTCTGCTAGCCTGGGAAGACGAGATAGTTGGGAAGTCGGCCTCAGGGAACGGGGAAAAATTGCTCAGCGTTGTGTATTTGTGGAATGCCGCCGGAAGGACTGTTTCACAAGGACAAGTGATAAATTCCAGACATGGTCCTACGGTTGGTGGAGATCATATAGAGCAGCCCCGCGGTTCGCCTGTCCAAAAATAGGCGTTCTGTGGATAACAACCTGCCAAGAGTCTGCATGACCCCCAGGATAAAACTGAAATTGCTCAGATATGAAGGTACGTGATGAAAGTTCAATAAAACCATAGCGTTTTAGGGATGAAAAAAACAAGACATATCTTGACTGAAATATTTACTTGTGTTTCTCTGGCAGCCTGATCAATACCAACCAATCAACTGTGTTATCATGGAAACATCCATTTACCATCTCCTTTTTTTTTTATTGTGTGGGACAGCATGTAAATGTGAAATCTACTGAGACAACAGGATGGCATAACAAAATTATTTTAACATAAGCACAATTTAATTTAAGTGTTCTGCGACCTCAAGGTAATGCACACCCTTCTTTTTTAGCACAAGGACAAAACACATTTGCAATTAATTGCTTTAATTTAACTTACTTCTAAGAATTGATTTCAATTATCCAAGGGTGTGTGTGTGTGTGTGTGTGTGTGTGTGTGTGTGTGTGTGTGTGTGTGTGTGTGTGTGTGTGTGTGTCTGCAAGGACACTAAAACAAGGATAAATTCCAGGTCCCTATGATATAAAATACTATTTTGAGGTCTAGGTGATATGTGTAGGGAAATATTACAAGTTGTGTTACAATAAGAGTAAAGGTTAGGTTTAGGAGTGAGGTTAACATTTGGATTTGGGGTTATGTTATGGTCTAAGTTAAGGTTAAAGGGGATTTTTATATTATTAACAAGGACAGATATTCCTAAAATGTATGTGAGTGTCATGCTGGTTTTACTAACTGAAAGCTACAGTCCAGTTTCCAAAAAAGTTGGGTCACTGCATAAAATGCAAATAAAGATAGAATGCAAAGATGGGCAAATGATTTAACCCTATATTTAATAGAAAATAGAACAAAGACATAACATCAAATGTTGAAACTGAGAAATGTTCTTGTTTTTGGAAATATACATGGCCATTTTGAATTTGATTCCAAGTTATTTGGAGAAAGGGTTAGGAGACAGTAAAACAGACAAAGCTTTTTTCTGGTTCCCATGAGTATAGAAAACATGTAAAAATGTGCGCGTATGAGCAAGTGAATTAGCGAAGGGGTCTTGTGTGCGTACTCTATTCTCTAACACAAAAATAATCAGGAGGACAATAAAGGTGAAGCAAAGAAAAAGATAAGTCATGAGAGGTCAAAGGGCTGATTGAGCCAAGCTGACATCCTGTCAAAGAACACAATAAGCCTTTAATTATGGATCATGACCACTATGCACTATGAGAGAGTCACTCATTCAGTTGCATTTAAATGGCTCCCGACCAGCTCCCAAAGCCAGAGCAACGTGTTTCCTTATTTCCTTGTTTTCCTTCCTGCACTTTATTTCTAATGAGTTCTCTGATTAACGAAGCATTGCACCCCATCAAGCCTGGCCATCACTCCGGCCAATGGCTGCTCAGCTGATAGATGCTTAGGAGGACACTTTCCTCAGTCTTACCCATTAGTTCCATTTATGACCCATCAACCTCACGGTGTCCCAGTCTTCTGCTGTGACTCTACATAGGGTTAGTCTACTGCTGCTTCTGGTCTATCTAGGTCTTCTACTGGATAATTAATTGCACCCACCAGGTGGCACAGGACTAAATCAGCCCCTGATTATAGTGGAAGAATGAAAAAGAAAAAAGAACAATGGAAGTGGCTTCGAGGTCCAGATTAGAATTGAAGGGGTAGGGGCCAACCATGTAATGACTTCTCTTCAGAGTCAAGTACAAGAAATACAGTGTCTTCAAAGTAAAAACTTTGATGTCAAAGTCAAGTAGCACAAAGTGGAACACAGCTTCATCGTTCGATGACAAAGAGTGCGAGAAATTCCTGAGAGTTTAAGTGAGGATGTAAAGAAAAAGATAAAGAGATAGAAATGCAGAAAACTCAACTGGAGTTTGCCTGGAGTTCTCGGCAGTAAGGGAGTTTAATAAAAGTGACACGTTCAATTGCAGGGCTGTGTGACTGAAGGGTAAATAAGACGTGAACTGATCTGCAGACCCACAATTTCACAGAAACTCTCCCAAACTAAAATGGGCAATTACAGAAAGAAAAAGAAACAAAAGAAATAAACAAGTCATTTCACCACAGAGAACATTGCCCCAAAGACGCAGCGCGGTCAAGTCAATTCAGTTTTTTTAACACTCTGCACGATTACCGTTTATTATTCTCTGGAGTCGGCAGAAATAGCATCCGTCTCAATTGATATTAATTGTTCCTCTTCATAATCGTTTTCCCCCCTCCCAAAGTCTGGTGTAGAATGAGGCGGCAAAAAAATTGCTTTGTAAATATCCTCATTTGCCATGATGAAACAAAACCCAGTGTCCATCTTGTTGTAGAGAAAACATTACTGTGTTAGCATCCATATATGTTGAGAAGCATTGAGAAGCCACACAATGAATAAAAATTCACATCAAGCAAACATGGTTTGTAAGATGAACACATATGCTGAGGTCCTGTTAGGCTCTTGTCTGACTACTATGCCTAAACTACTTGTTGCTGGCTAAAGCTTCACTACGGCCACAGACGTTTCTTTTCGGCAATGAGTATAGATCTGACAATGTGACTGGTCCCAGAAACATAAAATTTACATTTTAGCAGTAATAATGTAGCAGACATTCTTCTCCGGAAAGACTGATTTGGTTACTGGTCAGATGCTCTAACCACTAGGCTATTTACCACCCACATTTGGGTCAGAGCCAGAACACACATGGACAAAGCCAAAGATATTGGATAATGATGAGATCCTCAAGACACTGCCCTAAAGACTACTGTTTAGGTGGTTTATGTGAGTTAATCTGGATAAGATGAATGAATAAATTGTTAAATGTAGGAAGAGAGCATGGTGCTTCCATCGCCACAATTCTGGCTTTGATTCAACCAGTCATACATAACAAAGTAAGCAAGCATCACTAAGTGGCTGTGGATGAAAGTGTCTGCTAAATGGAATACATTGTATGTACGAAATACGAAATAACCCCCTGAAGTTACAAGGCTGAATTTTTCAGAGGTGCTTGGGATTAAAAATGAAGCAAACAGGAGACAGTGGAGAGAAGAACCCCCATTATTTTTACCAGTGCTCCAGCAGTGCTGCCTTAATTGAGAACACTAGCCAGGGGACCTGGTGGATAGGGTTGATAGGACGAGATAAAGGAGGTGAGACTACTCAGGGAGGTGATGATACAGCTGCCTGGGAGGAGAAACACTCCTCTCGTCTGACACTGAGCCTTACTGACACAAACATGGACGTGGGTTGTTTCTGTGCCATGTCCGGGTTGTGCATGGTATGAAATATAATACAGAATACAAGAGGAACAGTATTAACAGGCAACTCCATTAACCACCAGAGGACCAGTATTAACAGGCAACTCCATTAACCACCAGAGGACCAGTAGTAACAGGCAACTCCATTAACCACCAGAGGACCAGTATTAACAGGCAACTCCGTTTACCACCAGAGGAACAGTAGTAACAGGCAACTCCATTTACCACCAGAGGAACGGTATTAACAGGCAACTCCATTAACCACCAGAGGAACGGTATTAACAGGCAACTCCATCAACCACCAGAGGACCAGTATTAACAGGCAACTCCATTTACCACCAGAGGACCAGTAGTAACAGGCAACTCCATTTACCACCAGAGGAACAGTATTAACAGGCAACTCCATTAACCACCAGAGGACCAGTATTAACAGGCAACTCCATTTACCACCAGAGGAACAGTAGTAACAGGCAACTCCATTTACCACCAGAGGAACAGTATTAACAGGCAACTCCATT